>JAMLFT010000810.1:0-36463 GCA_026544285.1 Pachyrhizus erosus | reverse complement strand
AAAACAATAAACTTTTATTTTTATAAAAAATAAAATAACAAGAATTTATAAATAATAAATATTATTTTTGAATAAAATGAATTAAATAAACTATTTAAAAAATATGAATTGAAATTAAAAAGATGTATAATATTTATCCTTATATTTGCATATTATTTATTATTTAAAAAATATAATATTTTATTTCCTGTTTTATGTATTAATTAGACACTTAAACTGATGATTGATTGTGTGTTTATATAAATATTTCTCGCATAGAAGTTGAATAGGTGTTTAATTTTACATGATAGGGATGTGCATTTAGTATGTTATTTAACATGTTTGATTTTATTTTTTTATATAATTTTTCATATCATATGTGATTTTAAAAAGTTAAGATTAAGTTGAAATATTAATTTAGTTTCTAAAATAAAATTATTTTAATTTTAATTTTTAAATATTTTTTAGTTTTTATTTTAAAAAATATAATTAAATGATAACAAAAAATTCATTAATATGACACACTAAGAGTCTAACATATAGTTATATATAATTTTTTATTTTTTAAATCTTTATTAACTCTTTTAAATAAATAAAATTTTAAAAAATAATTTATTAACAAAAATTATATGTAAAGATACAATAAATTATTAACTATTAAAATTATTGTTACATAGTTAGTTAATGTTTTTATTTTAAAATAAAAAATTTTAAATTTTAAAAAAATAAAATAAATAAAATAAAAAATATTTTATTTTATATGACCAAATTTAAGAAAAAACAAAATACATTGATAGATTCTTGGTCGGTGAAATTGGCCTTAGACAAAAATAATATCGCGAGAGCCGTTTCCAATTTCATTTCCCTATCTTTTTGTTTCGTAAATATCTCATCTCTATTTTGCCGCGACAAATGCTACCATCATCCACTGTCCTGTCTCTGGCCGGAACCGGCGCCGGTGTTCCGGTAAGTTTTTCCGGCGAACTGGGTCATCCCAAAACCAAGTTTTCTCCAAGAACCAGGAAGGTTTTCAGCTGCTCGTGCATAAAGGGGCTTCCTTTACATCATTACGCTATCAATGGTTCGAAATCGAAGAAGAAAAACTCACTTTCGAGCTTCGCATTCGGTAAAAAAGCAGAAGACAGCTTTTTCTCGGTATAATATAATATTATTGAATGCAATTTCCTGTTGTTTTTATGCTTTTTTTAATTTTATGTTGATTAATTTAATATAGTTGATAAATAGCACGTTTAAAGTTCAGTTACAGTTTGGATATCATTGCAACACCTTTCATACATACACACACACACACACACACATATATAATCTTCTAGGTTCAGTTTAAATTTTGGGTTCCAAGGGAGGAAAAACTTAGATGCAATCATTCTTCTCTTATCAAAATTGGAGTTTTGATTCATAACTTAGGTTGATTACATTTTGATTGGAGAACATCAAAAGTGCCCAAGGAACTGTAACTAAGTTTTATCCTCTCAAAAAAGTAAGGTTATTGAACATTTGAAAGCTTACTTTTAGAAAATGTTAGCTTAATGCAATTTAGAAAGCCTTGAGGAGCCCCCCTTTTCTGATATAGTTTTATTCTTTGGTAAAGTTCGTTTTTGTATCTATTCATATTTTATCTGGTATGTTTAGATACAGAATAACAGGTTAAAGGACTTTTGCTTAGGCACAGATCTACAGATAAGTAAGGTGTATAACTTATTAGGCAGTTAATTAATTATGAAGGAGTGTAACAGAATGTAAAATACTTACTTTGAAGTTTTGACTTGTACAAATTTAGTTCCCAATCTTGGGGAAAACAAAAACTGTGTTTTGACGGAAAGAGAGAGGGAATTAATCCCCATGACTTCCTTTATTTACCTATCCACAAGGGAACAATGTCCTCTTCTTTACAGTTCCTTTGCATTCCCCTCATTACCTGTCTTCCAAACACGGTGTTAATTAAGGGGAATATCTAGGAATGTCATTCTTTTGTCACCATTTTCTTTTTCATTGGGCATGTTGACTCTAAGAGACTGTTTTTCATCATCATATATTCCAGTCTTGAAAATAATGTACCTTATGAACACACCAGGATGTTAACTGATAAAATTGAGAATATAAGATCCAGTGTCTTTTTAGGACTGTTTTACTCATTTTATTTATTTATGTGCTGAATATATTTATAATTGCAATGGTTCGTGCTCACATCAAATTTCAACTGGCTCCCTTTCTGAGTAAATTTAGATACTTGTGTAAATTTTGTCATGTGAATTGTGATTGATGATCATCATCAAGGGTACATACATAACATAAATTGTATACTTTGCAGGATGTAAATGACGACGCTGATGATATGTACGATGAATTAATTAATAATTATGGAAAAGTGGTATTTAGTAGAACAGATAAAAAGCCTGCTAGTGCAGAGATTGATGATGATGCTGAAAGCCTGTCATGTAAGCTGAAAAGCGGTTTTGTCAAAAAAATTCCTTCCACCCTGTTTACATTCATGTACAATCTGTCTTTTTCAATATTTTCAATTATATCGGGTTTCTTCTTTAAGAAGAATCATCTGTCTGATTATCTGAAGGATCATAAATTACACAAGAATATTGTAAAGGAATTTAGGAATAAACAGCCTCTCCAAAGAATTGGTTTTGAATAGAACACAATGGTGCCATTTGATTCATGTAACCTACACCACCTAGTGTGAAAAAGCTGTGGTTGTTGTTTTAAAAAGACTCACTGCTTGAAGATGTCATCTGATGCTTCTAGCTAAAGCTACTATCTTATAAACCTATAATCTTGGTCAGTCCTGAATGCCTCCTGAAGCAGGATACAGGATAGTTTTCTAAGAACAAACATTAATACAGTTTTTTCAAACAACGTTTTATAGAACCCAGGTAGACATTGATGAGAAAAAAAGTTTGCAAAGACTGTTCATTTCTATAGTTTATAGGTATTCATATTACTCAAATTGGAAGAAATATATATAGGTTTAGCCTTAGGAGGTTAGGCATGCTGAAAAACATGAAAATTCTGGTAGAATAAGGTTTTGTTTAGTTTTCTAGCAGTTTTGTCACATAAATGGAGAATGCAGGTGAGATAAATTAATGCAGAAGAAAATAAGGAATACTCTATGCTGCTTGCAATTTTGGGTGGGGTGATTGGAGCCTCATTTATATAAACAACCTAAGGTCCAGCTTTGTAACTGGACTCATAGCTTTGTTTGATATTTTAATTTTGTATAGCATATCTAAATGTTCATAAAAGATTATGGTTTTTTAACTGATAAATGTAATTGTTACCATGTGTGTTTGTAAACAAATTATGGTACTTAACATGCCTCCATCTGAGTTAGATGGCCTCTCTCCAACATGTTCCTGTTAAGTTTAGATTGAGCCATGTGTTCAGCTCTGTGTAATTTTGAATTCATTGTTTAGTAAGCAGCTGCTCTTAGTAAAAATATTATGTCATTATCCTGTTCAAAACTAGGTAAAACAAATATTGACCTTTCCTAGTCAAGAATGAAATTTGATTGTATGTAAATGAGACAAGCTTGAACTTTATGCCCACCCCAGCCCACCCCAACCAACCCAAAGAAGGGAAAGAGACAAGAGAAGCACAATTTTTGTACTTGGATATGGTCTAAGACTAATAGGTGGAGCATCCTTGAAATTTCTAAGGTCTAAGTGGTTTAGGAGCATGTAATTTGAGATTCAACTCTGACATATATGATCTTCAGCTGACCAAAAGTGTAAATTATGTACACCTCACATGGTGGTTTTTTACCTAAGTACTGAACCTAGAGCACAATTGTGGCTAACATTAAAGATAGTGTGTAGTAGATGGAAATTCTTAGTGAAATTCTTGTAAATTTTCATTTTGGTCAATATCTCTTTGAAGCAAAACTTCAGAAACCAATGTGTTTCCCTGTAAAAGTTACACTCCACAAAACTTTCTGAGGAAATATCTAATTGTCATAGCAAAATACTTAAAAACTTAAGAATAGTGAGCCTACTTTGGCACAGCAGCATTTTGGCTCCATTATTAATCTAATGTGGCTCAACAGCTACATACTGCCTGATTATCACATAGACAAACCTATTCAAAATTGTGAGGTTAAATGGCTCTGAATCCATGGCAATTCAAAATCAATTCTAGTTTGCTAGAGAATTCTTTATGAATCTACTGTTGTTGCTGCATGCATCTTTTACATGACATGTGTAAACTCCTCATTTTCTGGATGTTTCATCTGAACACCAATTGATATAATTCAATCCTGATTGAATCAGAGGTGTGATGAATCTGGAATTTCTCTTCTAAACTGCACGTTGGGATTTTGAAGGTTGGAATTTGCAATAGAAAGATGCTATTATGTTCAGTTAACATTTGAATGATCTGACAGAAAATCTAATAAAGACAGACGCTTAAAAAATAAGCAGTGCCCTCGTTAGTTGTTAGTTAGGATATTTAGAATGAAATTTTACTGGGACAATTTAAAGTTTATCATGTTTTTGTGTCAATCTGCTTTGTCTGTGCTTCTCAGTAGAAAATCCTTTCTGCTTAAGACCTACTCTGTAAATATGTCTTCTTAATTGGGGTGCCACATCATTGTTTTTACTTTTCTGTTTGATTGCTCTGTACCATGAAACGCTTCTTCTGTAAGATTAGGTTATTTTCCTCTTAATACAAACATGCTATCTAGGTTAGCCCTTGTTGTACTACTTTCTGTGTGTTTTAACAGTTAGAAAAACTAGTTCAGTTACTTTTTGTTTATATGAATCTATTTTAGAGAGAGAAATATACTGTGCCTCGAGTATTGTCTAATTGTTAATGTCGTGTTTGTAGTTGCTGTGGAGTTGGCCACGGTTGCAAGTGAGGTTAAGGCGGCAGATATAAAGGTCTTGTTTGTGAAGCCACTTGTTTACTGGACTCGATTTTTTATCATAGCTACTGCATTTTCTCGCCCCCAGATTGACGCTATTGGGTATGGGCTTTGTCATTGATCTTTTTATATTTAGTTGGCTATGCTTGAGAATTTGTCTTTGCTGTTCTAAAAGCAGGGTATATTCATTCATGTTGGTGTTGCATTTTAGGTCCAGAATTAGAGATCGAGCTGAGAAGAAATATGGAAAAGTTCCAACCGGAGACACAAAACCCAACTCATGGACCCTGTTAGATTTCGGTTAGTGATTTTACACCATAATAGCATGAACTGCCGATAGAAGTTCTTTTATCACTTGACTCGAGAATAAAGTTTTAGGTGTCATGACATTGCAACCTCCTTTTATGTAGCACAGCCACTTAAGTTGATCGTGATGGGTTCTTGTTCTTATTTTACTGTAGAACATCACTGAGTTCTCAGCCACTTCTTTCAACACAGTTTCTTTTATCATGAGAAGAAGAAAATTTTATTACTAAGGGAGGAACTGTATTTTCTTGAAGGATAAAATATCCACCTGAAACTTAACAAAGAACATAGCCCTGCAGAAAGCAGTATATAAATACAGCAAAACCCTTCAATTCTCGGTGTTTTACCAGAAAATCCCTTGAAGTTAGGCCATTGCACTTCTACAGGATTTATCAAAGATACACCTGCAAAGACAAAACTTGTTAAAATTCTACATTGTACTCCAACAAGATGCATGATCAGATGCCTAAATACAGCATACCTCAAGAAGATTTTACCCTCTTTGATCCCACCAAAACCCTTTTAAGTGATCAACAAAAATTTGCTTCCAATTCCAAAAGCCTACACATTAACATTTGTCAATGCACAAGTCAAGAGTTCACTCATCCAATGGGTGTAGGTCAGTCAAGTAATGGAAGCAGTGGTCTCACAAGTTCTGCTTTAGGCTTTAATATCCAGAATATATGGTTTGGTAAACTTGTTAAGTACTGTCTGATCCTAGTTAACCTTGTGCTGTGATTGTTTCTTGATCACAGGTGATGTAGTTGTCCACATCTTCCTTCCCTCACAGAGAGCTTTCTACAATTTAGAAGAGTTTTATGGTAATGCAACACCAGTAGAGCTGCCTTTTGAAAATCAACCGCCACCATTTCGCAGTTGACGGCACCTTTGGTTTGTTGGTAATGAAAAATTCAAGATGTAGACAGATGAGGACCAGCTTTGAGAAGGTCATTAATCACTGCCAGCTTTGGTTTGTTTACACAAGTATGATGCAAACATCCCAATGTGCTTATCAGCACGGAACTTAGAGCTTTCTTTTAGCTGGGATAGGAGTGGAGAATTACTTAATGGAGGAAGCAAAAAAGGCACAATTTCATTGCATTCAGAAGTTCTTTTCTGAATGAATTTGTACATTAGAGTGGTAATTCCTCTCAAACAAAATGTAGCAAATGGTAATAGAGACAAATTGTTTTAAATTTGGTTTCAACTAGTTTAATATCAGGCGGTGTTTGTGAAATCTTGTATTATTTTTTTCTTCTATATTTCAAACAAGAGAAAAGAGGACACAAAAAAACTTATGATTCAAAGAAACTTTTTACTTTCTTCTTTTAATATTTTGTTTGGACTCAAATGCCAAAACGAACAAGCAATTTTCCAAATTTTAAATAATCGCCAACCCCAAGAAATTGTAAAAATGATCCCGTTGTATATAGTCACCTAGTTTTGAAGGTTGGCAAACAGGCGGTCTAAAAATTTGAAGTCAGCAAAATGGATTTTACCTATTAGATCAACCTATTTAATGTAGTAAGGTACTTGTTTTAAGACAAAATTTTATGGATTAGGTGAAGTCAAAAATAGATTCTGTTGATCTTCTAACTAAACTCTTATGGAAAGAGATTATTGTATAAAACATTGAAGGAATTTAGATTTTATTGTATCATTTAAAAATTGAAATTAATAAATGATAGTAATCTAATATGTCATTGAAAATCTCATACAGAATGTTCATGCATGTAAGAATAAGTTACTTGTTAGTATAAAAAATTATGTTGGTCCTTCCTATATTGTGAAAAGTGTTAAATATTGTACTTGTGAGAAAAGGGACAACATAAGTTTTTCATACACTGTATTCAATTCATCCTATAGTACCTATATATGTATGTTTTTATCAAGAGTAGTTAGATTGACCGTAGATTTGACCTTTTTTTATTTTTATTTTCAGTAAATACATTTTTATGAATTATAAAATATCATTTCTTTGTTGTTGTTTTTTTTTGCAAACTAAATATTAAAATCTTACTTCTTACTAGTTTATGTACGAATTCTTTATAAAGAAAACAAAATTGAAAATATAATATTATTTTGTAATGTCAGAAAAAGAAATACAAACTTAAGTGAAAGAATTAAACAAGTCAAATACATTTGAAAATAGGACAAGTCATGACAACTCTGAAATTTCTTACGTTATTTCAATATTTTGTTAAATAATTTAAATCGAACTCTCAGCATTGATCATTTTAAATTTTATTTCAAATATGAATTTGATAAATTAAAACCTCAAAGAATTTCAAAATTTAAATGAATCTAAAATATATAAAAATTTAATTACTTCAATTATTCTTTTATTTATCACCAACTGCGTAAATCAACTTATGCATAACTCTTTCAGTTTAATAAAAAAAAACATTGAATTTAAGTATTGGATATGTAAATGTGTTGTACTTAAGCATAATTATTTCGAGTAAAAGGTACCTGGGATTTATAACAAATTAAATTCTTTCATCTTTAAAGTAATTTGAATAAAGTAATTCAATTTTTTTTATGTTTTAAATATTTTGTTTATATAAAATAAAATTTTTATCGTGTGCTTATTTTATTTTGTGTTATTTGATTTTTTTTTTATTTTAAGTATTATTTAAAATTATTTTTTTCCTTGAAAAAAAATCCCTACGAAATTTCCATCATTTTAATTTTTTTAATTTAATATCTAAAAATGTTTGGCATTTTAAATTCACCTAAATATTGAATTTCTCTCTCAGAATTTCCCATCCAAATACTGCTCATTAGATGTTAAGATTTCTTGATGTATATATCAATCATTAGGTGTCTATATTACTTCGTTCCATTTAAGCAAATAATTTAAACTATATCTAACACACACAAAAGAAAATAAACAGTATTTAAAGCTTTATTCAAATTAAAAAAAAAAAGAAGCTTGATTCGATTACTTTATTAATTGAGGAGGAATAAAATTGTTATGGATTTAAATTTATTTGCTATACATAGCTATATGTCGTGGGTAACTCCGGTTACGCCACACGATGGAAGGAATATTAGTATTTTATATAGCATACGAAAATTTATTTATTTATTTATTTTCTTTAATATTAACTCACGACGTAATAATAAAATAATTGAAAAAATTGTATGCATATTATTTTAATCTTTTTATTTTTATTTTGTTCTAAGCACCGGAAAACAAGACGTAAGTATAATCTAGAAGATATATGTGCCCTATAAGAAAAGGAAAAAAATCTCATGCAAATAATAGATAGGTAGTGTACCAAAGAATGGGACTTCTTTGAGCTTGTTATCTTCTAAATAAAACGTTTGCAAGTTGTTCAACTTGATTTTGCCAAGTAAACCTGTTCCAAAATTGAAAGGATGAATTAGGAAGCTATATCAATTAGAAGCCTATAAAAAATAGATATATGAAAAATAATCCGTATGTATGTATTTTCACAAATTTTAAAATATATTTATTTAAAAAATTTATAATAATACTTTCTCTAATCCTCATTTTTGGTAATTTTAATATTTTGTTTTTATTCAACACTTTGGTTGTTTTAGAATTTTAATATGTAATTATATATATATAATTTCATTCATATACTTGATTATAGTGAAGTCCGTAATAAAGATTTTTTTAATGAAATTTTAATATCTTTAATTTTTATAGGGTACAATTTTCATTCGAAATGGACACAATCTCATCAAAGGCAAGCTTATGAACTTGTTGTATAAACAACAAATTGAAGTAAATTATATTATTTCATTTTTAAATGTAAGATTTTTAAAAAAATTATTTGTACCTTTTTATAAGACTTTTTTTAAGTTATTTTTTATATTTATTATTTTTTGATCTAAATATTTTTAATTATTTTATAATAAATATATTAATAAAATAAATTTATTTTCTTTATTATAATAATTGGAGACGAATAAATAACGCACATTAATTAATTAATTAGATAGAAAATAATAAAGATAAAATAGTAAAATAATGAGTCTCAATAAGTTTAAAGATAATTATAAAAAAATAATTTAATTTTTAATAAATTTAATATTATTAATTAAATTAATTAATTTTCTTAAAGTGTGTAAATTTTTTAAAAGAGTCTTATATTTAAGAATAAAGGTAATAGATGAAATGGTTAAATAATATAAAAATTTACAAAAACAATAAAGATATTTTAATCAAAATTTATATATGTAAAAGCAACTAAACATTAAGAGAAACAAAAATGCAATACAACATGATATCCTATATGAAAGTTTGTAAGATAAAACTAATACAAGACCTGCCAAATAATTTCCAGACAAGTCCAACACTTGAAGGTCTTCAAGAGGGAAAAAAATATGATGCACTTAGGGACCATTGCAAGTTGCTCAATTCATTAGGCATTGTATAATTTAGAAGATGTGTCACTCTCTTTGTGGAGTTGTCACATTCGACACTCTCCCAAATGCAACAATCATCATGAGTAAAGTGATGACCCATTTGGGTGATTGCAAGCATCTTTCAATTTCAAAAGTGTAACTCTCTCAACCTCTAAGCACGCCATGCTTCTATTGCTTTCTAACTTTACCACGAGTCCTATTAATACCCAACAAAGTTTTACTAAAGAACACCTGAGATACATGTTTCACACTCTTCAATATATTTCTTGTTGGTGGGAGAATGCTAGGATTACCAATTGGCCAGGGAACAAAGATAAAATTCAACTTTCCAAATGGAGGGTCTGTTCACTCACCTAATTCTTCATAAAATTCTTGGATCCATTTATGAATCATATCTGTTGTCAATGGACTCGGTCAATATGTAAGTTTTATATAAATTTGAATAGATTCCACCTTACCGCCAAACTCATGTAAGTTGTAACCCAATTATTAGTTATTAATGATTTACTATGTGTTGTTGATGATATATTTGATTTAGTTTCATTTTTATTTTGAATATTATATATAATTGTGAAGGATTTAGTTAATATGTGCATGTATGTAAGTTTCACGAGTTTTATTACACCCATTAGTTTAAGAATTTTATTATTTTTGTTTTAATCTTAAAAGTTAATTTGATTTTTTTAATTTTTTTAAAATAAACTATCTCTTTCATTATTTTTACTTCTTTAATTATCTCTTTCTATTATCTTTTTTATATATATTTTAAAATTTATATTCTTAATCATCATTATTATTGTCACTTTTATTCATTGACAAATGATAACTATTGTAATAACAATAGTGATAATAGTAATGACAATAGTGAGAGTGACAATTACAGCGATGACAATAATGATTATAATAATAATGATTGTGATAATGGTGAAGGAGTTAACAATAATGATGGTGATATAGTCAATGATAGTAATAGTGATAAAGAGTATCATGGTGGTAGTGACAAAAGCAACAATAATAATAGTGATAGTAGTACGTAGTATTATGGTTTATAACAGTGATAATAATAGTGATGATAGTGATGTCGATGATGGTAACTATGATTACAAAAATGGCGATGATGACAATGTTGATAATGACGACAACAACAATGTTGCTAAATGATGAGTTTTTTGTTTTTTTAAAAAAGAAGATAATAAAGATATATAATTAAGAGAGAAAAGTTAGTGTAAAACAACGAGAAACACAAAAAAGAGTTTGAATTGTGTTTCTTAAAATTTTTTTGAAAAATGTTAAGATATTTTTTCTTTTAAATAAGACAAGGTCTGTGAGAAAGATGCAGACAATATTTTGAAATAAAACATGTATGAAACTTGTTTAAAGACATTCAAAACATAAAAGCAATTCACCTTTTTAAGCGTTAATAAAGAGAAGGAAAGTAACGAAAGAACATAAAGATATTTTTATACCGATTCACCTCGATCACTAAGGTTATGTCTAGTTCTTGACAAACTACCAAGTTTCAATAAATATCAATCAATTACAAGTATTCTTTAGTTAGTCACTTTTAAATTTACAAGCACTTTTTTTACTAACGTCTTCAAGCTACTATCCTAAAGAATTTTTTATCAAATCATTTTTGGTTCAATGTTAGTTTTCTAAGAGTTGGTTTATCTTACAAGGTGCACACAACTTAGTTAATGTTTGAGACAGATGAATATACAATGAAGCACTAAGTCTAACTCTCAAATTATAAAAAGGTTTGAGAGCTTTTTAACTAATAAAGAAACTTGTGTGGCTTCCTATTTTCCAAGACTTTTTCAAAAGAGCAACACTTCTACAAAAGATTTTTCCAAGATACATGTGGAAGTCTTCATGTCTTTTTGTATTTATAGACCTTGTGTGAAAAATAATCATTCTCTCGCAACAATCTTCCCTTTTTGTCTATTGGTGAGGTATTGATGATAACAATGAACGTTGCATTAATTATCTTTCACCTACAAGTCACTTAGCTATGATAAAATAGTCTATTTATCTCCTTTTATAGACTCTCATCTACTATAAGAAGTCTTGTTATCATCAATATTCTTAAGTACTTCTTATTACTTTACGACATGCTTTTTTATATACTAAGAGTCTTTTTCAACACATGTTTAAAAATTCATTATGACTTCGACAAAACCTATGAAGGATAAATGAACATTCTCTACATAAAGAATCACAACATCAGTGTAATAATATTCAGACACTTAACATGCTCAACCCTATGGTTTATAAGATAGATGAAAGAACCAATAAAATTAACATTTGTTTGATGTTATTGGATGCAAGAATAACTTAGCATTTTGTTTTGTATAATAAAAACATCTAAAGGTTTTAATTTCTTATATTCTAACAAATAGTTTATTTTTTAATTAAAAAGACCAAATTAGTTTTATGATTAAGAAAAAATATAAAATAAAATTCCTAAACTAATACACATAATAAAAATTTTAACATGTGCATACATATACATGCTAGCTAAACCCTACTAATTATGAGATTTTCTTTTGGTAAAGAATTAAGAAATTTATAAGTAAAATTTAATTTTTGATATTATAAGTATTATGTTATTTTTTGTTTAATATATTATGTTAAAAGTTAAATAATATTATTTAATTATTTTAGTTTAACTAAGATTTTATCTTTAAACCTTAAAGTTTTCAACAACAATTTTCAGTAGTTCAATGATTAATCTGATTTTAAAAATATTAGTATTTAATTAATATTTATATACTAAATAATTTTGAATTGGTTGATAATATAATTTTCTATATTAATTACGTATGAAAATTAAATTCATTAAATATTTTTACAAGTTATGCTATTTTATAATATAAAGTATACATTTGATTGAAGTGAAAATTAATAGAAAAGAAATGCATTATCCCAAGTATTTACAGACAAGTTAATGTCTTATGGTACTAACATCATAGGATTTTGTTTGGTGGGATCTTATCCCTAACATTACTCGGGAGGATTTTTTTCTAAAATAATATAGATAATTGGTATTTACTTGAGTGTGGATCTAGTTGGGATTTCAGTACATTTTATCGTGCTTTAGCATGCTATTTTGTAAATAAAATAAAATAAAGGATGGAAGGGAACAAATTTTATATATCTTCTGTTGTTTGTTTTTGCAAATAAATAAGGAAGAAAAGATTAAAATAGTAGGATCCACATAAAAAAATATTTTTGCTTAATTTGGAGAGAAAGTGTGTCAATTATTTTAAAAAGTAACATAAAAGGCTTGTTGAGAATTTGAAATAAATAATAGATGTTGAAATAATGTATATTTTAGTATTAATAATTATTATTGTGACATAAAACTCCATTGCAAGAATGAATATTTTAATTTTTTATTATCTCTCATTTTTTCTCTAATATTGTATTAGTCTCTAAAAAAATGATATTTAAACTTTTTATTTTACTATTTATATAATTTGACAGTTTGTCAATGACTAAACACACATTAGTTTCACTTGGATCTTCACCTATTTGAAACTAATGAGCAAGATAATGATACCCCTTTATCACATTGGTGTTTTTGGAAAGCCCAACCCAAGCTTCACTAAGGTGAGATCAAGGGAGGGATTGGAGGTAAAGAAAAGAGAGTCACATAAGACTATTCTTAAAAGTCCCCCATATTATAACTACCATCAAGTTAACCACGAATTAAACCATCTCCAACGTAAGATTTTTCTTTAGATTCTAAAATAGATCTCACTTGTACACATCATTTTTATCTATTTTAATTTAAGAATTTTAGTAAGCATTCAACCTCTCCAACTCAACATCTCTATAAAATTAACTAAATGGGTTTTACGAATAACCCCACATCCTTACATTTTATCAATAATTTATATATTAAGCTATAATTATCTTATTTATGAAACAATTAAATTATAAAAATTAATAAATTTATTTGTACTATTATTTTGTGAAATATTTTTTTACTAATATCAAATAAAAATAAAAATAAAAGCATAGTCAATTTTGATAAAAACTAGATTTTATTTAAAATGATTTAAATGAATTGAAATTATGAATTAAAATATATAAAAATATAATGAAATAATTAAAATTCAACATATCCAATTATTATGAATTGAAGGTTACCATTAAAATAATTACAATTACATAATTAATAAAATGACATAATTAAAATAATAATTAATTTTTCTTATTATCACCCTTAAATTGTTTTTATATGTGTTCCACAAGGTCTACTTAAAGCTAATGACAATATAGCATATCAAAAATAAGTGTTCTCCTTTGTGGGTATAGTGCAAGATTCGGATGAGAATCATTACGCGCGTCAGTTGTTGAAATATCATTGTTGTTGTAACACTCACTAATTATTTTCTTGAACTAATGTGTAAATAATTATATAAATATGTTTTGAATTAATTAATTAATTAATGATAATTTAGGAATATGAGTATGAATATCAAAAATGGGATTTTCATAATAATAAATGTTGAAAAGAATATATATATTGTATGAAGTTTATAATGAGTCTTGTTTTGTAGTGTATAAATTTTTTTAAAAAAAAAAAACTCTCTTATTCGACTTTTGTGCTAATAACTCAATAGTATTTAAAAGATGTCATGTTGTTTTCAAAACCTAAAAACATTTCCCAGTGTTTTTTTATGTCTTATTGGAACGTTTTTGTTGCTTTGGCGTCATCACAATGAACATTTCAATAACCACTACTATAACTGTGGAGTAGAATTTGGAGGAAGATAATTATGGCATCTTCATCTCTTGCTGTGTTTTTTCTTTAAGGTAAGTAGGAGTGAGATTCTTCTCTTTGTTTGAATGACTATAACAAAGTGTAGGGGAGATAGTTCAAGGCCCTATGAGATTTAGGCATTTTGTATTTCTTGTAATTTGGACAAGTTGTGAACACCCTGAAACACTTGGATTTTATTACTAAATTATTTATTATAATGTTTGAGTTCTTTTCTTTTTGTGTTCTTGATGATTTGAGATTCTTGTGATTCATGATAAATTTGTATGAATTGGTGATTATGATTTCTTGTTTTTGTCGTAGAGTAATCTTATTAATGTTAAGAATTGTTTTTAAACCTTTTATGCATGTTTTTTTAGTGCTTGGGATCCTCTGGGAAGTCCAAGTTATGCAGAAAGCCTATTACAATGTTTTGTTCGTCAATTTTTTTTTAAGTTATTCGTCTTGGTGATTTGTCCTAAGTTATTTGTTATGGTAATTCACTCTGATGATTTGTTCTAAGTTATTTGTCATGGTGATTTGTCTTAAGTTATTCATCTTGGTGATTCATCCCAATGCATCTTAAGTTATTCGTCCTAATGATTCGTTCTAATGATTCATCCTAAGTTATCTGTCCTAATGATTCATTTAGAGTCGTTCATCTAGAGTGTCCATCTAGCCTCTAAAGTGAATTAGTAAGAGTGTAGTCATCCAATGAGGTTATCTGATAAACTTTGACATTTTAAGTCCAAAACTGAGTTTTGTAAAAAATGTGAACTATATTTCTTTTATGAAATTTGTTCCTTTTAAGTACATGATTAACATACTTTATGACATATGACTTAACCAAGAGTGAGAATATAAAATGTTGTTAGATGTCATTGAGATAGGTGACCTAGCTTATGAAATGATGAGAATGGGCTTAGGTGGTATCTTGCTATGAGCCACCTAGTTTGCAAGAAATAACAATGGACTCACTTGTACATAGTGTAAGGATTAGTGGAAACATGACATGCATAAGAGTTTGATATAGCATTAAAAGTCTTATTAGGATGAAATAAACATGACACGAATGGTGGAGATCACAACAGGTTTAGCCTAAACCTTGGGAGGGGGAGGGGGGTTGAGATTTAGTGTGGAAAGTTCCATTGGCTTATATTGATCCTATGAGTCAAAACCTACTTGTAAAGCTAGGTAACCTTGACTAGTCACTAGAGGATATCATTCTAGGTAATGTAGTCTATATTGAAGGCATCAATGTCAATGAGCTTCTTATGGGTAGACATATGCTACTAGACTATTTCAAGAGTCAGTGTTGGTACCACATGACATACGAAATAAATTCTAGAAGATGTTGCATCACATATGCATTTGCATGACTCAATTTCTAAGTTATGTGACTTACATATAAGCTTCATATGGAGAATTGTGATAACTTATATTTCATTCTTGCTTGGACTATGTTTCATATATGATATAATGTGTTGTGTGTTTAGGTTGATTTCCATTTGCAAGTAAGGATTATCCAAGCATTGAGCATGATGTTGGAGAAGAGTCTTAGTGTCTTATGTTTAATTTATACTTCTAGTTTTGAGAACTTGTGCTTTGATAATTGTGGCATTGGTGTAGAGTTACATGTAATTAAATATTTTATAATGTATGACCTTTATCAACCCTTTTGATTTTTCATGTGTGTGTGTGTTATTGCATGGATGATTGTGAAAATTAAGAATGTAAATCTTTTACTCATGAAATTTTTTTAAAAATTCACATTTTTGTCATGAATCTTCTTTATTTTCTGCATTCCCCATTTAAATAAAATATTAGGGTAAAGGATGTCACAGTTGTGATGATCATAACAATAATCAAAATTACCAACATATGTATGTTGTTCATCTTTCATAGTCATGTTATGCAATATTATATATATATATAATTTATGCTTGATTGTCCGATATGTCAAACACACAAAAAGGCCAAATATAATTGTAAATCTAGATTGAAGCATTCCAAATGTATGTTCTACATTCTTTCTTGTTGCTATGTAGGAAAAATAAATTTCTTTTATCACCTCGTGACATTGGCATGATCTTGACAAACGGTACCCATTTTGGTAGGTGAAGTTGGGTTATAACTTAATGTTGTGTTCATACTAGAAAATGATTGGTATGATCTTAGCAAAAACCTTTATTCTTTTATTAGCTCCTTCAAATGATCAAGTTGACCATTGAAGTTAACCTTTCAAAAAGTGTTGTGCATACTTCAACTTGAAATGTTTGCTTGCATCTTGAAAATAAATTCAATATGCATCTCCCATGATGACAATTTTGGAGCTACCATTTTGCTTTCTTTGATCTTCTTATTTATAGCACCTTACAAATTTTTGAACTATTTGATTGAACTTTTAACAACCATATTTCAATTGTGTTGCTTCCTTCGCTTTCAAAACACCATGATCTTCATTATAATTATCTTTAATCCTTAATCAAAAGAATTCCCTTTTGGGTTTACCCCAACAACATCTACATCCTTAGAAACATTTAGCCATGATTGGATGAGAAGTTTATCTTCTTTCATGGTGAACCTCAATCTTTATTGTTTTTCAATTGGTGCTTCTTCTTTTTCTTCATCAAGTCCAATATTATTCAATCCAATATAAGTGAAAAATAGTGGAGCTTAAGATTCATATGTTGTTTCTTGATTCTTTTTCACAAGACTGGCCTCCACTAATAACCATAGAAGTGTCATGATCTATGGCAGGGTTATTTGGTGGTGATTGAAACTAAAAATTTGATATAAAAATGAAAGAATAGGAAATTGAAAATGTTTATTTTGGATCAGTGGAAGATTTGGTAATTTTGTATCAAATTTATCCAAAAATTCAAACTAAATTATTTTGGATATGTAGGATGAAAACAAATAAAAGATGAAGTTAAAAATTTTGATATATAAAAAAATGAGTGAGATTGAACTCTAAGTAAAAGAAAAATTTTGAGAAAAGTAATTGTTTAAAAAAATTCCATATTAGTCATATTTATATAATGTTGATATTAGTACATAAATATATAACGGTTATAAAATCACATATAAAAATGATAAAATTTTGTAATATTAAAATTTTATAACATTGCATGAGAAAAGCTTCAAATTAAGCAGGTGAATATGTGTGTGCATGTGTATGGTGCTTTGATAAAGACCAAACACCTATTAAAATATTTTTTCAATGACCTGATAAAAAATGCATTGGAGTATTGATATGTACCATGCATCAGACTTTAGATATAGTAATATTTATCTCTTAGCAAAAACAAGTCATTTATAGATGTTATTATAGTAGTCTAACAAGTTTTATTCAATGTCTTTTTCATTTTAAAAAGATCAAGATCATGTGAATATCCATTATCTTTCTATTGAAGAGAGAGATATTTGTAACCTTTTAATAAATAACAATTAAGTAAGATATCAATTATTTTGTTCCAATCCTTTTAGTAAAAAGAAAAAAAGACTTTATTATTTAATAATTAATCAAATCATATGTATAAATGACTGTCATTTTACACATTATGTTATTATGATACTATTTATTAGAAAAAGATAAAGAAATAGATTCATTATTTTATTTTCCTTCCAACCATTTTTAGAATAAGACAAAGAACTAATGTTAGCTTCTAGTATCTCAATTAAAACACTAATCAATGGATTTTTCATAAAAAATGGTATTCTTGCTTATTTTGATGCAATACCACAAAGCTTAATGATTACTAAATATAGGACTATAATAAATTTTGTTTTATTTAAAAGAGTATTTTTATAAAAAAAAAAAAAAAACTAAGTGCTAAGGAGTTAAAGAATTTAAGCCAAAATACAAAATTAAAATAAACCATTTTTTTTCATTCCCAATAAATTAAAGTGCATATTTTACCGGAATCTTCTTCCATAATGGTGCAAAACAATAGTATCGTTGAAGTAGATACATCAACGAATTTAAATATAAGAAGTTGAGTGCGAAGATTGGTCCAGGTGGAGAAGAAAAAAAAACTGAATTAAAAATATTTTCTAGAGATATTTATTTTTCCAGAGAAATGGATGAGATATCACAACAAAGTCATCTTGATAACACCCAAAATGAAAAAAAAATTAAAAAAAATAAAAAAATTCAACTAATAAAAAAGAATATATTTAAAAATGTATTCCTAACATTTCTTAAACATAAGAGAAATATTATTAAGACATTTTTGCAAAACATAAATATAAAAAATATTAGAGAAATGTTAGTAAAAAATTATTTTTTAAGTAAAATTCGTGTAAATCTTACAATATATATGACTTTCATTTATCATTTGCTAAATTATTTTTTAAGTAAAATTCGTGTAAATCTTACTATATATATGACTTTCATTTATCATTTGCTAAATTTTATTTTCAAATTAGTAGCACTCACATGAATTTTGAACAATAGTAAAGAGTATATTGAAAAAAAAAATATACATGATCACTCTCTAAAGTACATACTCTCAAGCTCCCTTGAGAGTTATTGTTGGCTGGTATTCACATTCCATCTCATTTAATTGTATCTTTAACCTACTGAATTTTTAATGATTGATTTTAGCCTCAATCTATATACATTTAATTTTTTTAAGAAGTTGAGAACAGAACAATTATTATCCCCTATGTTTTTCTCCACTGTTAATTCGACGCTGGTAAATATTTAGAGCCTTTCATGGATACAATACAACGAATCATATTATATCTAATTTTGTAGTTAAAACACACAGTACTGTGCATAACATGACTGAGTCTTATATATTGGGCTTTACATTTTCATTCTTTCAAATAAAAACCAAATCCTACGTCTAAGGGTAGTTGTCACTTGCAGTGGACTTTGAAAACCTGCCAGTATACATAGTGTGTTGGTTTCATGATGGAAATAATGACATTTAGTTTTGAATGTAGTTAAATTTAGGGTTTAGGGTTTAGTTTTGAATGTAGTTAAATTTGATTTTATAAAAGTATAAATATTTTATTATTATTTAATAACTTAAATATTAATTTAGTTTCTAAAAAATAATGTTTTTTTTTTATTTTGATCTTTTAAATCTTATTTTTTTCTATTTTATTTTAGTTTTTACTATCAAGTAATTTTTTATTTTAGTTGATATTATTTTTTAAATGATGTCATGACAACAACTTTAACAGTTTAATAATTTATTATATCATCAAGAAATTTGACAAGACATTCACATGTAAATTTTTTGTAAAACTGTATTTTTAAATATCTCATTAATCAATTTAATATCATGTTTTGAATGGATAAAGATTTAAAAATATAATTTACTAAAAAAAAATTATATGTAATTGTCTTATTAAGTTTCTTGTTAGACTTCTTCGTAATGTAATAAGCAATTGGACTATCGAAATAATAATTCTAACATTATTTAATGTTGTGATTTGATTGCAAAGATTAAAATTAAAAAATAATTATATTTAAAAGATTAAAATTAAAAAAATTTATTTTTTAGAAACCAAATTCATAATTAAATCTTATTTAATAAAATTGATTTTGTCTCAAATTAAAAGTAATAAAAAGTAACTTTTGGGTGAGTTGAAGAATTGATAATAAGATATATAACCAACTTACTTTCAACATGAAAACATTCAAATATAAATTACTTGAAAATCAATTTTAACCAAAATTATTTTATAAAATTAATTTAATGCAACACTCATCTAAACATACACAAATATTTATACAATCTTGTGACAACTACTAATAACTTTTTCTTGACTTGAATATTTTCAACCAATAAATTAAAATATTCTCAACCAGTAAATTAATTACTCAATATATCACATAATTATACACAGAATATTTAACATAAGTACTTTTCAAAAAAATTATTGAAGCTTTTTAAGATCAGCTTACATTAATCTTTGAGATTTTGTAAAATTTCTCTTGATATCCCTTCTTTATTTTATCTTTATACTAAATTTAAAAAATTATACTGGTACTTTTTATATATTATACTAATTTTTTTAATAATTTAAAAAACATTATACCATGTATTTTTATAAGGAGTTGTTGTAAACATTAAAAAAAAGTAAGATATTATATACAATATCAAGAAAAGTTAAAATATTTTATTCATTTTTAATGTTATTCAATCAAAAACCGAAAATTTTTTACTTGTATTATAATGATCATAAATTACTATTAATAAAAAAACACTTTTTTGATATAATCATAAGTACAAAAGGATGTAAATATTTAAATAACGACTACAATGAAAGATTATATTTTTAAGAATCAAACACATGTAAACAAAAAAATATTATCTTTCTTTAAAAAAAATCATTTATATGTGAGCATAAGTAATTTGTTTATTGTTTTTAAAGAAAATTTACAGTTATATGTCCTGAAATAATTTGTATATGACATATATGACTTTTTGAAAGATTAATTGTCCTTTTTTACGTATAAATTCAGTGAACCATTTTGTTGATGTCAATTTAGAATTTTTTTTAAGAATTGAAAGTATTATTTCGAATTTAGTTAAATTTCTATTTCTAAAAGTTTCATGATACTTGAAACTTAGAATTCACGTAACTTACTTGAATTACCGATATTTTTAAGAAAGATCAATTAGAATTTAAAGACAGATAATTAAGACCGATGAAGAAAAAATAACTATTTTAATTAAATAATTGACAAGATCGAGTCACATAAATGATAAATATTAACAATTATCAACATTCCTTAAATTAAACCAGATGTCAAGATCTTATATAATCAATATTCCTTAGATTAAACCAAATATAAAAATCTTATATAATTAATCCTAAACACTTAGACATGCGATTGTATCATATTTCTTGATCGTTAAACTCTAAAATTTATAAATAAAAATTATTGTAAATTATTTTCATTGTTGAAATACATTACACAAAACACTATTGAAAGTCATTTTCGTTGTTAAAACATACTACACAAAACACTCTAACACCTTTACTACTCGTACATACAAAAAGTACTGCTAATTCAAAGAGTAATGTATCATTACATTTTTTACAATTTCTTCTTGTTCTGTTAATCTTTTAATTATTTAATTTTTCCTATTGTTTAAATTAACACGTCTTCTCATATCTTCTTGACTTACATTATAGTACCTTTACTTTCCTTGCGTTCATTTAAATTTCAAGTCATTTATAGTCCTGCAAAATAATTTTTCATTGCATTTTTACATTAGAGTTAGATTCTTCCATTTTTAAGATTGTAGCGTACTTTGTTTCAAATTTTCTTTACACCTCCTTTGCATAGATGGATAATATGTTGATAATAAATTTAGGAAGTAATTCTTCGAGTTGATAATTGGTGCAAGACTTTAGTTGTAATTGTATTAAATACTCGTAAAAAAAATTTGTCACTCTTAGTAGTTGTACACATCTAGAGCAAAACTGTCACGCACGAAACACAACATACTTATGGTGTATACCAATAAATATTCGAGCACTTTGTGAGTATAATATTCGGTGCAGTGAAAGATAGTGCCTCTTGTTATGCACCCCCTCTTCTGATAATTACGCAGCATTGTGACAAAATATAGCTCCATAATAAACAGACAAAAAAGAGGAAGGCTGCAGTGCTATCTAACTACATAAAACTATATGGTGTTTACACTTTCTATCGGCTTAACATGACTCATGGCCAAAGAGTTACAACTAAACTGATTGCAAACCATTTGATAGTCATTGCATTCCTCCAGGTGAAAATAGAATATTCATGCGTATTCATGACCGGGGGAAGCTTTAAGTTATTCTATTGATTTGCAATCTGTTATCTTCTCTCCATTTTGACAGAGAGAGCTGTCTACCCTTCATTTGTTTGGATTCATAATCCTAATAGTTTCTAAGAAATCCACAATGAAACATCTATGGAATTCCATCAGCACCTTTCATCTGCTTCAAAAGTTGCATATATAGACAGCGGGCATAAAATTTTAAAACCTTGCCACAAATAGGTTCGGAGGCCCCTTGAGAACTATATATATGCTCAGATCTTCATAAGACCTTCAAAACCTGATCATATGTTGCCCATATGTTGGAAATCAAGGGGACTGATTCCTGCAGACACCGAAACATGAACAAAATCTGTTAAATTAATCATAAATTAACATAGATTCTGAACTCCTCAATTGCTAGTAGACCTGAAAGTGAAACAAATGCATCAGAACAGTACTATACACAATCTAAGAATCCTGCAATGCATATCACAGTTACACTGGTCCAACATTAGTTCTGGTTGTTCTATCAACCATTGATCATTCCATAAATGGATTTCAAATGCCCATCAACAAGCTTCCACTTCCTGCTTTTGTTCTTTCACATTACATATACTATTTGTATTTTTTGTTCCAATTCCATACACTGAGATGCATGTAACTCAGGGCAATTTAGTTTCACTCCAGGTTAAGAAAGGATACAATATCTAGGAAAATTGGCATCGTTGCAAGTCTTAAGTATCTAAGTAAACAAAAAAGGATGTGAATGTGACAAAGGATCAGCAACCTCCATGGTTCTTTTAAAATGTAATTAAAAGAGTTTAACACTTGATGTTGTTAATCACAGCATTGAACACATTAATTGAGTAATGAAGAGAATTTGACTGAACTACAATAATATGAACTAATCATTTATGTTAAGCTTCAACTTCCCTTAACCTTTTCATCACCCTGAAAAAAATATGCATATTCTCAGTTTTGGATACACCAAACTATTTTACTTGACAGTTTTAAACAAAAAGTAGAATGTGCATGCTCATATGGACATGAACTTGCAAAAGGAGAGTTACAGTTAAAGTTAGCCGAGTGTTGACTAGCCTGTCTGAGTTTTGATGGGCTTCTGTCCAACCAGGTTCATATGCTTCAAGAAAACCCAGCTTTGCCTTGTTAGGTAAATCGTGGGGATGGACAAATGGAACACCAAGTGGCCACCCTATCTCCATTCGTATATTTGCACATGGGCTATCTACGCTGTGAATGTGACTTTCACATTCCTTGAGATTACAGAACCGCAGCTTGATGCCTTTCTTATCCGCAATATCCTGGACCCTTTCTTTCAAAACTCTCTGTGCCTCAAGCCTTAACCTCTTGGAAGGTGGCAAAGGTTTGCTTTTGGGATTTTGCTTCCTTCTCCGCATCAAAGTCTTCATAGATCCTGTACCAGCATTTCATCGATCCAAGGACCTGCTGTTAAAAACTTTCCACTAAGGACTACTCTCAAATCAGAATTGACACTAATTCCATCTTAATATAGTCATACTCATGAAACAATGGAAAATTTTAATGAAACATCAAATACAGAAATTTATGTTTAATCTTCAGACAATCAGGAAGAGAAAACGTACAGTTCTCCCAGAAAAATAATCTCTAAGTGCAAAATTTATGAATTCTTGACCTTTTCCTTTTTCTTATTTAGGCAAATAAGACTTTTCCTAAAAGCATCTGAACATGTCACCATTTGGTCATTCCTCTGAGCTAAGTGCTACCAATATAAATGAAGAAAACTAACTACAAATTGGTCAAACAGTAATTATAATTTTAAATTTAGCGGCAACTCATCTCGAGTGTGACACTTTAGAACATTTTTCATGAATAACACCTGAGATGTGCAAATAGCAATGAACTAATTGTTATATAGAGGATAAATGTAATGCTAGCATGCAGGTTAAAGAACACAAACTATCAGTTCAAAATGTTTTACTCTACTGACAACATTATGGAAGTCTCAAATGTTGACTAAAATAGAAATTGAGAGCATCATACACATCTTCAATATACTTATTTTCATTCATCCAGGAATTCATGGACAGTATCCTTTTATTCATCACCTAACTCGTGTTGGGAAATGATACTTTGTACAACAAAAAGGATAAAGTACGTCATATTTGAGATACTTAACACTACTATAGGATATAAAGAAAATGAACAAGTTGTACCCTTTTATTTTTATTTTCCTATTTTCTCCAATATTCATAACTAGGCAATATTAGGATTTTCATTTAAAGGAAAATCGAGGAAAGCATCATGCACTCATGTAGTGTGTTCAAGATACCTACATCCTTCACATAAAAAAGGATAAATATGAAAAACAATAAATTCAACATTCTGCACAATATTCTAAGCAAACTCTTTAAAGCTTACAGAAATTGCAAATCAGCTTAGGCATCATCTAAAATTAAGCACATTCCTAAATGAAGTTTTGAAGAATATAAACAAGTGCCCTATACTGGCATACAACAAATCCTATTCCAATTCGAATACTACATACCATCATGTGTTGGTTGGAAATTGAAGCACTGGAAACTAGGCCTGTTAAAGAGATGATCTGTTGGATGAGATCTTTGCATAAAATCATCCACTGGAACAGGAAGCTGGAACTGAGCTTCAATTCCATAGCCTGCTGATCGCATTTCTGAACAATCCAAACTGGTCATTGATTTAGGCAAAAGCTTGAAGGCTAAAGAACATCGTCCATATATATTAGCCTCCATATTAATCTCAGTTTTGTGCAATGCAGGGTTTACATATCCTGCAGTTGCTTGATAAAGAGCAAGCCCAGGATAAACAATAGCTTCTTGAGGTCCCAGATCTCCATCCACAAGAATCCACCTGCCTTGAAAGTCTCTTACATGTAAACCTGCCTTGTCGGACTTAACAAGCGATAGCAAGCTTTTGTCAACTTGGTGATCATGGTCAGGATACATAATCAATTGGCCATCTTCTTGAGTGGTTATATTATGATGCTGTGGCCCCTGAAATGATGGTCTTGCATGACAGCAAACAGACAAGACTGAAGATGAAATTTCCCTATTTCTCAGGGGAACATTATCCAGTATTTCTACAAATGGAGAGCTGCGCAAATTCAAATGGTAGCTAATTGCATCCAGAATATCCCTTGCTGCTTTTCCAAATAAGGCAAATATGTCTGGCAAACCTGCTGGGGGGAACTCAATTGAATTATTAGGTTCTGAAGGAGTCAATCCTGGTCTATATTCATACGTTTCTTGCCACAAATGAGGATCTGCATAATAACCAGATGTTTTGCACCACTCACGAGACTCACTAGTATGGATTATATCAGCAGGTGGATATGTTTCCCTTTGGTGGAAATAGAGCCGAGCAGATTCTAAACCAGATCTCAGAAGAGCCCCATCACTTGCTGGAAACTGGATGATGACTGCTGAAAACTGAGCAAGAGATTGTGACAAAATTGAAACTGATATTTTATAGGAATCAGATGGTAACCCGTCCGAAGGAACCAAATCAGTAAGCTTCACACGACCCAAAGATGGCAGGCCACTGCCTGCCATGAAACCCCTTATAGTCTTCCTGCTACCTTAGTCTCGACAAGTGGAACCTACCAAACTGTCAGCATAGGATAAAACAACAACAACAAATCTGAGATAAAAAAACTCATGTGCAATGCTTCGTCTGGAAAGTTAAATTTGTGAGTATAACAGCAGCACTAAATGCATTATCATTCGAGGGAAATTTTGGATGAACTGGGAGCCAAACCAATGAAACCATCATATGGGTCCTCAAATTCTGACAATATTGTGCAAACAGAGAACATTAAATTGAGTTGAAGTAAAGGCAAAGAAAAATAGCAGGTTCAAAAATCTGGCTGGGACCTGAATTATCAATTCTTCTGCTTAACTACTAACACAGGAGAGAATCCTATGACCATATACACACACACTGCCTATGCATAGGAACTCAACTGTATCAAGAATAACCCAATGAATATGTGAAATTAAATCAATTCTAAAATTGGAGATTAATCAAGCTCAAAGATTTTTGAAAAAAAAAAAAAGATATTGACAAACAATTAACATTAAAGCTTCAAGATATTCAATAAAATTATTGTTAGATGAAAAGGAAGGGTTTTTTATATAATTTCGTGATAACCCAAAATTTACCTCGTTGTGTCTGCCTTCTCCATCATTCTGCAAATATTTAGAGCTCGGGGACGAGTGTGAACGCTTCAACTTGTTATCTATAGAAGCAGCGATCGCGAAGAGAGAGAGACCAATTTGGGAATGAATATTCTTCGAACGAATCTTCAAAATGAAAAACCTAAGCAAAACTGAACCCTAGAGAGAGAAAGTAAGAGAAAGAGAGAGACGGTGGCACTCGGAGATGTAGAAATGGATCGGGCCGAGTATATTTTCTATTTTAGATTTGTGGTATTGTATTGGGCTATTTGGATCCGAAATATACCAATTTTCTTAATTTTTTTCTGTTATTTATTTATTTTTATTTCCAAATGAGCTAAACTTCAAATAAAATGACTACAGTGTTAATAAAGGCTAAGGCTCATGGTTTTGTTCTTTCTACGGGTTGTATGATTCTATTTTTTTTTTTTTTCAATTATGGACTGTATGAATGGTAATAAATTTAGGTAACAAACATTTTTGAGTCTCATCTCTCCTTAAGATATGACTATAGTTACCAAAAAAGTGAGACTTATTAAATAATATCTTGTTAGAACTGAATATAAAAGAGATAATCCTTTTAAACTTAAGATATTTTTGATAAATTCGATCTTCTAGGAATTTTGTGTGCTCTAACAAGTTTTAGTAGTTGAAATTCTATGAAAAAAGTATTAGTTTTCTTATGATGTGATATGATGGACGTATGGAAGTTGTTTATGAGTTTCAAAAGCATGAAAACAAAAATTGTTAATTTTATAGTGAATTTGATAGAGAAAATGATCATCATAAGATGATGGAAGATGATCGTTGGATGATTTTTTATCATTATTTAGTTAAATTTGTTTTCGTGAATTGAATATATTTTATTACGATGAAAATATTTTGTTGGTTCTTATAGTTATAGTTGTAGTATGTCTTATAAAGGTTAATAGTTATATTATGGATAAGTGTGTAAAGTTTGTATTGATATCAATCTAAACACTCCAATTATGAGTAAAGTATGGCTAAATAGGTTATGGTACCATGTCATGTATGAAGATTTGAATTGTATTTGTACTTCATGCGATTACTATTGTCATGTGAAAAGGATTGTTAAACTCTTCCTACCAATTTAATTTTTTCCTCAAATCAAAATTCCATTAGTTAAAGTTTAATCAACAATGCTAAAAACATGCTGACAATAAAGTGCAAGATGCCCAAAACCTACATAGGTCCACTACACGAGTCCACAATGAAATCTCTTTTTATTGACACTCATCAATCACGATTATTGGAGGATGATACAAGAGATTCAATTATTAATAATTCCTTATATTAGTTACATGGCAAGTGGCTTATCATGCATTGTTGCAATAGATCCGATCAACTTCACCAATTAGGAAAAGATAAAAAACAATTGCATGAGAAAGCAAATGCACTTGCTAATATGACAAAGAAGAATCACCCACACAAAAACTAAATGTCCAAGGTAGAGTTATGATTGTTTTATGTGCCAATTATTTTATAATACTACCAAGGCCTTTAATATGGACAATTTACAAGAAAGACCTTTTGGTACGAAAAATAATGATGCTACCAAAGGTAAAACATCAACCATCATCTATAACCTAAGGAATGACATCGAGTTCACCATCATTATGGCTTCTACTTTAAATATCAAATTTGTAATCCTTAACAAATCAGATAATAATGAGGCAAGACTCATTTGTGACACATATGACAATTTTAGTTGTATTAAAATTGTGGTGTACTAATAAATTGTGTAAAATATATTACACAATCACAACAAATACATTGGTCAAACAAATAATAAAACCAACAAGTTGAACATTTACCCACAAGAATTGGAGTAATAAGCCAATTTAGTCAAAAGATTATTATTAAAGTAAAGCATATAGTATTTGCCACAAACATAATTGCAAGTAAAATTAATATCAACTAAAAGTTAAATTTAACCTATTTTTATTGTATTTTCAAATTTTAAATATGACAATGATGATAGAAAAAATAGTGTCTTTCAAATTTAATATATTTAATGTGTAACGTTGATTCTTCATAGAAAAAATAGTGTATTTCAACAGGGTGTGAAACATCATCAAGCATTTCAACCACCTTATCTATTTACAACTATTTTGTTTTATTTCCAACAAAATTTAAGGAAGTCCTTCATAAAAGTAATATTTACAAAAAAAAAAAACAAGTATAAATCAAAACTATGATCATTTTTTTTAGATTTTTTAATGGTTTCAATCTATTTTCATTTCTTTGTCTAACAATTGTTCTTTAAAAATATGCACATAATTAATCAGATATAAATTGATCACAATCCCAAATTTAAGATTTTGTTTCTCCCCAAGCAAATGATTAAATCCAAAAAGGATTTGATAATTTCAAGGTACAAATGCATGATTCAATTGATCACTTGAACTTTTCATTTCATTTTCTTTTGTTTTCCTTGAATCATTTTCCAAAATGATCAATAATAAAATTTCAATTAGAACCATTAAGAATATATAAGATCAATTGTTGAACAAAAATTATTAAACTCTCTTTTTCACAATAGGTATCATTTAAATGTATGAGCATGTATTTGCATTACTTATTTAAGAAGAATCAATTTGCAAAAGTTCTAAAAAAAATTAACCACTAAATCAATTTTTATTGAAAGGTCTTTTATTGGTTGTATTGCGGATGAGATTAAGGTAAATGAAAAAATCAATTAGGTTTATTGTTCGAAAGATGAATTTTCAAGCTAAGCTTAGCCAAATTTTTCATATTAGTGATTTTCAATTGACCCCAAAATTCCAAAATGCCTTGTGTTATTATCACAAGGTTTTTCTTTTATTCTTTTCATTTTTCTTCTTTTTCTTTTCTAATTTTTCTTCATTTCTCTTTTTCCTTTCTTTTTCTATTTTTTATTTTATTTGTCTAATTTTTAATTATCCTTTTCAACTTAAAAGGTTAGTATAACTTTTGAAGCTATTATACTAATTAATGAGTTATCTGCAAAATTAATCATCCAATCATATTTTTAATCTCTTGTTTGATAAACATCACTAAACCTTTCAATATACTTCAAGTTGCACCTATAACTAGGAATGGACGAAATTGATGAAATGAATTAAATTTATGTAAAATTTAAATATAAAAACAATTTGACAAAACTGAATCAAATTGTATAAAAATTTAGACAAACTGAACTGCGCAAGAGTTTAAACGAACTAAATCACTAAACTACTCAAATTGTTTAAACTATTCTTAATAGACATCTTACAGTTCAATTCAATTTAAACAGTTCAATTTAGGTGCTATTTAATTTTTAAAAATTAAATAAAAGAATAATTAAGTTAAATTTTTATTTAAAATAATAGGAATTTTTTTAGCAGTTTACTTTGATGCCGTTCAGTAATTATTTTATCTTTTTTAACAACCCTACCTATAACCCACACAGTTCAAAAGTGAAATGCAAGGGATCCGGTTTCGACATCATTATTCAATCTTTATTAGCCATGTACAGTTCTTAATCGAATATTCAACGCAGAGTTCCCATCCGTAAATAAAAAAACTGACAACTAATTTTCAGTTGTCCGAATAAAAAAACTTGTATAAGCAAAAACACACCTATAGTTGAATTTTCTTTTGAAGATCTATAAACTATTGGTTGCTAATTGATACTATTTGAAGCTGTAAATAATTCAAAGTCAAAAACTAAATATACAAGTCAGATTATTAGGCCTTTTAGAACTTAAAATTGCACTAGACATAACTTAAAATTGCACTAGACATCTGTAGCATGGCGCGCTTGTTTTTCTCAAAATTCGCCTTCTTAAAAATATTACGGCATGAATTTATATTAAATAATAACCAAATTTAAAAAGAATTTCATTGTATAATTATAGCAAGATAAATCAAGCTTACCTCAATTTTGCATTTCGCGCTAATTCTGAGAAACGAATCACATTCAACATTTACTACTTTATTCGCAAACTAAGATTTCTAAAAAAACTCAGGTACACAGAATTCAACTGAATTTCTAGAGATTCTAACTGTTCCAAATACAATAAAGCAGAGCACTGTCGTCTGCCAAGTATTTTTGAGCAACGTAACAAAGCTAAAGTAGGCATCCAAACGAAAATGAACGGAACGTCTAGTTTCCAAAACAATTAAGCGCTAATATGCAAAAATGTGTTAGTAGACAACAACGAAAAGCAACATATATCCCAAAGCGCATCAAGCTAGAATTCAGCTGGTACAGAATCTCGATAAATACATCAACAGAAAGAGACAATAGATGTACAAGAATTATCTATGGCTTGCGAGCTGGTGGTGGTGAACTGCTGCTGCTGCTGTTGCTACTACCTCTTCCTCTCAAAGGCCTACAATTAGGAAATGTATTTGCATTAGCAAAGAACTGGAATGAACTATGAAAATACAATTCAATACAACAACCAATACGAGTTTGTCCTTGAGTATGTGCACTTGAAACAGTCATCCAACATCTAAAATCCTATTACTGAAAAAGATCATACTGAGAAAGCGAAATTTTGACTAGATTTACCAACCCTATTTACATCAAGCATACAAGAGTATAATCAGGATAGCATCCATGTGCCATTTGTGAAACACTGATACTCAGTGGCAAAATTAAGGCCTAATACTTGGAAAACAATGGTATCTGACGGGAATCTAAACAATATCAGCTAAATTTCATTCCATGTCGTCTTGCATAACTACTTTCGACCTTTCCATGAATCAATGTAGTAGGTGGTGTTTCATTTATATGATATTTTTATGTGTCTTTTTTGAAGAACAAATCTTTTACTTTGCAAAATTTGTACCAAGAGTCACCAGTGGAAATTCTTAATTGAATTATTGTAATCTTGCTCAAGACCATAAATGATTGAATTAATTTCTAAGTTGGAAAAGAAGAAAATCACATAAGCAATATAAAAAGAACAAGTGCTGTCAAACAAATAACAAGAATTTACACAGGAAAATCAATCAATAAATGTTACCAAAAAAGAGAAGGAATCAAAAGAAAGATTTAACAGGAAAACATTATATCAAATACACTATACATTACCTTCTTGGGCTACGGCTCTTTGATCTCCTGGATACCTGTCAAAATTATGAAGGACTAAGCAATAGAACGTTATGAAGTAAAAATAACACTGTCCATATAAATGAGAAAAAGACATACCTTGCGAGGACTTGGTGAATCAGAGTAGGAAGATGACCTCCCACGTCTAACAGGTGGTCTACCTCTGTCAAGAGAATAAAGTTTGTGGTTTAAGAAGCGTTCAAATACTTTCAAATTACATTTAAGCATTCAATAAAAAACTAGAAATCCTGAAAACTTCTAATGTATTTTTATATGCATACAGATGCTGTTTATACAACATTGATGAACACCAGAGGTGTTACGTGAAATAACATTTCTTTGGTTCTTAATCAACAGGATAGTTACTATGATTTACCAGGTAATTAAGTCATTTTTTAACACATGCAAGCGTACACTCTTAATTACTAGCATTAAGCCTCGTGTTAAATTTCACTAAAGTCTGCATATATAGGATCAGGATAACTACAAAATCAACCAGGTCCAAGTAATATATTTTCACATTCTCATTAACATCTCACAATTTTTTCCTTCTATCTAAATATTCTATAATGCAAAAAGCAACAATATTGGCAAAAATAATACATACTATAGGGAACAAAAAAAATATACAGTAGCTCATTTTAGCAAACTGACTTTGAAACATAAGCATGCAAGGACATTACCTGCGAGGTGAGAATGACCTTGAGCGTGAGCGTGCAGACCTACGTAATGGAGAGCGAGTACGTCTACGCCCGGGTGGAGATCTTCTAGGAGGACTACGAGCTCGTCTAGGTGGTGAACTGGAGGAAAAATTTCATTTTAAAAGTCAACAGCATGTACGACTATTGCAAAGTGCAAAGGGAAATAATCAATAAATGAAGTTACCGGCGCCTTGGAGGAGGAGGAGGAGAACGTCTCCGACCTGGGCTTCCACGCATCCTTCTAGGTGAAACCCTACAGAGATTATATATAAATGGGTAGAATGGACTGAGGAAACTGTTAACCAAAATATGAAATGCTGTTGAATATCAAGAAATAAATCTTATCATGATTGTAATAAATATAGTATAATGGCACATTATCTTTGATTTAGAAGAAATCATATATCATCTAAATAATTGTAATTATTTCTTTAAGCCTACATAAACTCATATCTATGGTGTATTTAGACACACGGTTTTCAATCAATGTATTTCTCTATTTTCTTTATCTTCAACATATGCAATTGAAAGCTAACCTTGCAGGTGATCTAAGGCGTCTTGGTGGAGAAGGAGAACGACCTCTTCCAGGAGACACGGGCCTCCTCCTAGGAGGTGTGTCTCCTCCACGACGATAAGGAGAGTCTAATCGGCGACGAACAGGAGAATCTGCACGACGACGTGGAGAATCTGGTCGTCTTGGAGATCCAGCTCTTCGAGGTACAGGAGATCTCCTCCGTGGTGAGGGAGGAGGTTTTCTACGAGGAGAAGCTGGTACCATCAAACAAAAGTTTAGTAAACATAAAAAGCCAATATATACAAGCAAAATTATGCCAAACACATCACATATATACATTCTCTTGGACGCTTTGGCCCATCCTTGTCAACATCTGCACTAGCACTATCAGTCCTAGGGGCGTCTCTCTTTGGAGCAACAACAGAAGCCTTTGGTGGTGGTGAAACTTTCTGTCTTGGAGGTAAAGTAAATCTTGCCTTGATGACATTGCCATCTATTTGGGCCTGCATTAGAAAAAGCAAAGGCATCAAATTTACAAATGTAGCAGCAAGTTTGATTATGGAAATCAGTCCTATTCAGTCAAAGAAACCTACACCATCCATATACAATAATGCTTTTTCAGCATCCCCTCTTGTCTTGAACTGCACATATGCATATCCTTTTGGAAGATTGACCTGAAAATGAGAAAATAAATGAAAATGCCATATCACATTAAATTCCTCTAAAGCTATGATGCCAAAGTAAATGCAAACTTACAGTTTTATCCATTGCCAACTCCACACTTACAACCTCACCGAAGTTACCTGAAAAGTTAATGCACAAGAGTGGATTACTAAAAGGTCAATAATAGTGGATATGCATGTTAAAAAGGTTACTAAGAGTTTTCTTCAATTACTGATATCTGTTCCTTAAGGTCACTAAAACGTCTCTTTCCTTACTTAGGCAATAAGACATCAAGCCAACATTTAATAATATTAACATTTCTAATACTAAACTATTGAAGAAGACTCAACAATCAAAAGTAACAGTTTAATGATATAGATATAGCAATAAAAATGAAACAAAAAGAGAAGTTACACTAGGCTCAATTCATAGATTCTACCTCCATGAAACTGCTTACTGTACCATTGGACCATACCAACTACATGTGCATTGCCAAATAATAACTCTTACAACTATTTGGCAATAATTATTGCATTCACAATGTAAGATAAAACTAGCAGGCAGCAATAATTAAACATACTGAAAATTTCTTTCAAATGGCCTTCATTGACATTTCTGCTGAGCTTTTCTACATGAAGAACAAGTGATTCACGTACAGGAGAAGGTTTCCTGAGTTCAAACAAAGGAGATAAATACGTAAGCAACCAGTACAAGTAACACAATGCAGATGAAAGCCTGTCAATAGATGAACTTAGAATTAGAAGGATCACATCCAGAGCATGCTAAATTGAATTTGAAATAACACCAATATTCAAAAATATAATTATTATTACAATGGTTTAAAGGATATGATATGGACAAAAGGAACATTAGACTGTTAATACCAGAGACAACAGAAAATTGTATCAACTTTGTAGTCTCACTACTAAATACTAATTTGCACCTTATGAACTTGCACAATGTACCATGTTAAACTTAAACAAGAATCATTACAGCAGTGGCATTCAAATAACATACATTGAAGTAACAATTTCAAACCTCTATAATCCAAGAAATATCACAAAAAAGTAAAAGAAAATAGCAAATTTGAAATCACACTACCTTGGGGGAGGAGAAGCTCTCTTAGACTGAGGTGGAGGAGACCGACCTCGCCTAGCAGCTTCAGCAGGACTACAAAACAAATAAAAGAAAAAGTAGTATCATATCAACCTGGTCACCAATGACCAAATTAACCAAAAAAAATGAAGATAATAAACAGAAGACTAAAAAATAAAATAGAACACTTCCACATCTACCATAGTCACAGCACACGACTCATAAAACACAAGCAGCAGAAAGAAAATCAACAAGACCTTTAACAAGTTTTTAAAATAGGTCTGCAACCACAATTTCAGCTGCAACGTCAAGGTTATCAGCGTCACCACAACCAAATCAGCACCACAATTGCAGATGCATATGTCTGCAAAGTTTTGCTACAAAATCACAACTGCAACTACAATTTAAAACTTTGGCGATTAATCCTCTACAGAAACAACACAAAACATGACCTCTTCAAAAACAACACAAAATAAATAATCAATCTCGCGCATCAAACATTTCCACAATACTCCATAAGATTCATTTCCACATATCTCTCAATCACACCTCACTCAAAAGTCAATACCGCAGGTGAAAACTTCCAGCACGAAATCCAAAAATTAAAAAAATAAAACTGTTTTCAATTTCAACATCAAATTAGCATAGCAAAGAGAACAACGCATGCTTTCAAATGGAAAAACCAATTGCGGAACGTAGATTGCATTAAACGCTCCGACCACAGAAATTACCGATACCTACAGCGCCTCTGCGTTCTAGTCACACCGCACTCAAAAGTCAATACAGCAGGCTCAAACTCTTAGCACGAACCCAAAAATTAAAAATAAGAAGAATAATAAGGAATTGTCAATTTCAACATGAATCAGCAGCTAAGAGAACAACGCAGGCTTTCAAATTGAAAAAAGACGCAGTCAAATTGCAGAACGTGGAGTTTGCTCCACGCTCCGATCGCAAAAATCAACGGTACCTTCGGCGCCTCTGCGGCGGAGGGCTACGGCTGCGGGAACTGCGGGAAGGAGAGGAGGAGGAGGAAGAGAAGGATCTGGAGCGCGAGGGAGAACGCGAGCGAGAACGAGAGTGAGAGGAGGAGCGGGAATCGGAGGGCGAAGAGGAGCGAGAGGAGGAGCCGGAAACGGAACCGGAGGGAGAGCGACGACCTCGCCCAGGCTTCGGCATTGTTGCAGAGAGGAAGGAACGAAACCCTCGATAAACCCTAGCTAGTTCTCTTCTCAAACCAAGCTAAAGAGAAAAAAGGGAATCCAAGATAAAACAAAACGGGCGGGTGGGTGAGTGAGTGAGTGAACAGTGTTTAGCAACGTTGCGTATCGTAGTGTAGCATCCCTTCCTTTAGGACGGGTCGGAAACGGGTTCTTATTCGGGCCGGGGCGAATTTTCATGTCCGGCCTTATTGCTTTTTATTTTTTTAATAAATAAAAATAAAGGTATAAACATGTAAAATTTGAGACAATCTATTTCATATTTTTATATATCAGAATTTATATTTAATTTAATATCATATATATTTAATTTTGCACCTATTAACATGTTGAAATAATAATATTTATAATTATTATTACTATCTTTCTACATACTTTAAAATTAAATTGAATCATAATTTTTAATATATGATTGGTATCGTGATTAGGTGCACATGATAATATTTAACAGGTAATTAATATCCTAATTTGATTGGGATCGTGATTTTAATATTAAATAGTAATGGATAATTAATTTTATTTAATTAAATAATTGATTGAGTAAATTTACAAAAATAACTATATTTTTTTAGAAGAAGGGAGGGGAATAATTTTATGCCGTGTGTTACTTTAAATAATAAAAAAATTATACTAACAAGTATTTATGGACATGGATATTATGACACGAACTTTTATTCTATTAATAAATTAGTGAAAAAAAATTATTTAAATTATCCATAATATCCATTTAACTATCTAATTTCAATCATTTATATATTTTACTTGTTAGAATTTGTGGACATGAATATTTTTGTTATTCTTAAATATAAGGTGTCTTTTAATTATTAATTTTTTTAAAAAA
>JAMLFT010000809.1:0-36463 GCA_026544285.1 Pachyrhizus erosus | reverse complement strand
AAATGAATTGCACTTTGACTATCACAATGTACGACTGGTACCTGTTGATTCAACCCAAAACTATCCAAAAGACCATGAACCCAAATGCTTTCTTTCACAGCCTTAGTCAATGTCATATACTCAGCTTCAGTTGTTGACAATGCCACTGTAGATTGCAATGTCTCCTTTCAGCTAATAGTACATCCAAAGACTGTAAAAATATAGCTTGTCAATGACCTCCTTTTGTCTAAATCTCCTGCATAATCATAATCTACATAGCCCACAACTCCATGATTCTTTTGTCCTTCAAACACCAAACAAACATCAGTGGAACCTCTCAAATATCGCATGATCCATTTCACAACTTCCCAATGTACTCTTTCAGGCTTACTCATGAATCTACTTACTACAGTTACAACATGTGAAACATCTGGTCTAGTGCACACTATGACATACATAAGACTACCAACTGCACTATAATAAGGTATGCGAGACATTTGCTCCACCCCTTCCTCAGTTTTCGGACACTCCTTTGAGGATAACTTAAAATGTGCGACAAAGGGAGTATCAACTGGCTTGGACTGATCTATATTAAAGCGTTGTAGTACCTTCATAATGTAGTTTTGCTGCAATACACATAATCTAACACAATGTCTTTCCCTATGAATCTTTATGCCTAGAATTTTCTTTGCTGCACCTAAGTCCTTCATCTCAAACTCCTTTCCCAATTGAATTTTCAACATACTAATTTCAACCTTATTACGAGCTGCAATTAGCATATCATCTACATACAACAAAAAATATATTCGAGAACCATTTGGAAGCTCCTTAGAATAGATGCAATTATCATATTGGTTTCTGTTGTATCCATTACCAATTATAAATACATCAAACCTTTTGTACCACTGTCTTGGGGACTGCTTCAAGCCGTATAATGAGTTCTTTAACAAGCAAACATGATATTCCTTGTCAGGAATTACAAACTCCTCTGGTTGACTCATGTAGATATGCTCCTCTAGCTCACCATGTAAGAATGTCGTCTTCACATGAACTATTTTAGCTCCAAGTCAAATGTACTCACAATAACTAATAGGATTCGGATAGAGCTATGCTTCACTACAGGAGAGAAAACTTCATGGAAGTCAACACCCTCCTTTTGAGTATAACCCTTAACTACCAGTCTCGCCTTGAACCTTGGAGGTTCAATGCCAGAGATTCCTTCTTTCCTTTTGAAGACCCATTTGCAACCAACTACTCTTTTTCCCTTTAGAAGTTGTACCAGCTCCCACGTCTGATTTTTCTGAAGAGATTCAATCTCGTCATTCATTGCTATTAGCCACTACTCTGACTCCTTGTTATCTACTACATCATGGTAAGAACATGGTTCATCACCAACTGCATCGTCTGCCATAGCCAAGGCAAAGGCTATAGGATTTGCATCTGATGAGTCAAGTGCACATGCAACATAATCTAGATATCTCTGAGGTTCCTGAATTTGTCGCCTCTCTTTGCCAGTAGCAATGCTCTATGGCTCTACTTCTCTGGTTTCTTCACCAGGTTCATCATGTTGCTCTACTTTAGGTTGAGCACTCCCTGAAGTATTTGGCTGATCTTCTTCTTCCTGCTTCATCTTCCCACAATCAATTTCCAGCTCCATCTGTTTCTCAGCACCATGATCTGTTGTTACCTGATCAATTTTAGATTCCTGCTTTTGATTTACCATTGTCATCTCATAAAAAATGACATCTCTGTTGACAATGATTTTGGGTGAACTTGTTTGTTTCGTACACCACAATCTATAACCTTTCACCCCTCGTGCATACCCTAGAAATATACACTTTCTTGCCCTTGCCTCAAGTTTACCATCACTCACATAGGCATATGCAGGGCAACCAAATATCTTCAAATCAGAACAATTTACGGGTTGACCAGACCATACCTTATGGAATCTTCAGATCAATTATAGTTGATGGAGATCTATTTACCAAATATACAACTGTATTGACTGCCTCAATCCAAAATGTTTTGGGAAATGCAACGTTAATTTGCATGCATCGTACACGCTGTAGAAGTGTTCTATTTATCTGTTCTGCAACTCCATTTTGTTGTGGTATTTCAGGTACAGTATAGTGCCTCACTATACCAGCCTTTATGTAGAACTCTGCAAATTCTTTACTGCAAAACTCTCCGCCATTGTCAGTTCTCAGTCTCTTAACTGATCGTCCGGTTTGCTTCTCGACCATGGCCTTCCACTGTTTGAATTTGCCAAACACTTCATCCTTGTGCTTTAAGAAATAAATGAAGACTTTTCTAGAATAATCATCTATCAAAGTAAGAAAGTAACGAGCTTTACCTAAAGAGTTAACAGGGGTTGGACCCCAAACATCTGAGTGGACATACTCTAATATCCCTTTACTGATGTGTTTACCACTCGTTTCTGCTTTCCAAAGAGACAATTTTCACAAAAGCTGAGTTTACAATTCTTTAAGCCTTTCAGTAAGCCTCTGCCAGCAAGTATGATCATTCCTTTCTCACTCATATGACCAAGCCACATGTGCCACAGTTGTGTAGCATCATCATCACTTCTTTTAGAGGATAGAAGAGCAGCAATTCCATTAATTGTGCTTTCCAGTAATAGATAGATTCCTCTTTACAACTTTCCTTTTATTACCACCATTGAGCCTTTAATCACCTTCAAATAACCACCCTCTCCATAGAACTTGTACCCTTGATTATCTAGGGTACTTAACGAGATTAGGTTCCTACTCAGTTCTGGTACATGTCATGCTTGAAATGTCTTTTCAGTACCATCATCCAATCTAACTCGCACCTTTCCTTCACCTACAATAGAAATTATTCTATTATCACCCAATCTGACTTTTCCTTCCCGAATTTGATAGGAAGTAAAAAATCCTCTATAGGTGTCATGTGAAAAGATGCGCCAGAATCCAGAATCCACTCGTTTCCCGAGTTACTAGTTGATACTGTCAAGGCAAAACCAACATCACTATCATCAGAACTTTCTACTGTTATGTTACCAGAATTTCTTGATTTCTCTTTCCGCTCTGAGCAATTTCTTCTGATATGCCCTGCCTAGTGACAATGAAAGTACTTCACAGACTTGTGTTTTCTGGACTTTAATCTCCTCTTGCTCTTGCTTTTTGATCCTCTTTTTTGACTACGCCCTCTTGACACAAATAACCCATCTGCAGGATTATCAATACTGGGTCAAGATACTAACTTTTGTTGTTCCTTTATCATCAATGCCTCTTTGACATTTTTGACTGTGACATCGGACCTACCGTATAGTATGGTATCACAGAAATTATCATAGGACGAAGGTAATGAAGTCAATAAGATCATACCTTGATCAACATCTTCTACTTTTATTCCAGCTGCTCCAACATCAGAAATCATCTTGTTGAAGTCATCTATGTGGTCTCGCATTGACTTATCTCCTGAATATTTGAACGTGTACAGTCGTTTCCTTTGATAAAGCTTGTTGGAAAAAGTCTTTATGGAATACTTTTCCTCCAAAGCTTTCCATAATGAATCAACGGTCTTCTCTTCCATAACCTCACGCAATACATTGTCTGTCAGGCTAAGTTGTATTGTACTTCGTGCTTTGACCATCATCTCCTCCTTCTTTTTAGAAGATAATATTTTCGACAACTTGCTTTCACCTTCCAATGCCTTTGACAAGCCTTGTTGGTCTTGCAATGCTTGCAACTTTAGCTTCCATAAATTGAAGTCATTGGATCCGTCGAACTTCTCTACTTCAAATTTTGGCACTGACATCTTGGATCAAAACACTGTATACTAGAATAGTATGTCGACTGTAAACTGCGCACCAGGTAGATTTCCAGGAAAGAGAGGTGGACCACAATGGATCACTTAAATACCAGGTCTTTCCTTAGCCAGAACCTTTCCAAAATAACACTCTCATAGTATTATACTGTCTTTCAGAACAATTCTCTTCTGATGTGGAAGATCAAACAATGCTACAACCACAAAGCATACTAAGAATTCAGTATAAAAAACCAAGTGGCTATGATACCACTTGTTATGGATGTCAGAGTTGGGTACACCCTAAATGTATTAAACACTTATAGATGTGATCGGAAACATACCTAAATTTATGTGGAGAATAACAAATAAAATGAAGCACCTGAATGCACATCAAATATTAACGTAGAAAACCTCCTTAAATGATGAGGTAAAAACCACAGGACAAACTCGGAAAATATCTATTATATTAAAAGATAATTACAATATAGTGATCCCTAGTGAGACACTCTCCTACTATAAGTGCAGTATTACAGAGCACTAGAGTTTTCCCAAAAACAAAATCTCTAGTGTATACTCACAACACTCTTGAAATTTTCTCTCACACTCTATATATTTCTCTCTCACTAAAACACTTGGAATTGCTTCAAGTGTAGGATGAATAACACAAGGTCTTAAGGCCTTTATTTATAAAGCTTAAGCCTTCTTTGAGGAACCAAAAAAACAAACCCACCGATGTGGGACTTTCAAAAGGCAAGGCAAAACTAACAGCCTTCCTTCACCAAAAATGAATCCAGCAAAACTCACAAAACATCAAAGAGATTGGAGCCACTGGAAGACGTTCAATCCCGTCGCAATTAAATACCAAGTAGGAGGAGTCCTGGCCTTTGTTCATTCTCTTCCTTCTTCGAAAAATTTAATCTGCTTATGGAATCATTACTGTGTGCGTGCCATTGATTATAGGAAGCAAATAAAAAAAATGGTACTGTTAACTATTTCTTAACGTTATTTTATGTGCCTATCGTTGCCGGAAATTTGAAATATTCCTATAATAAATCTCGATCTGGAATTAGATGATATATATAAGTACACATTTCTGTGTTTTGATTTAATTCGTGAGGTATTGACTTATTAGAATTGTTGAATGATTTTCAGTTTAGTTTTGAATGTGTAAATTTATGATTTTATGTGTGATGTGATTGATTAATTTAGAAGCTTGATCCATCTTGGGTAGAGTCTGGCAATTTGTTTTTGAAGGACAAATTCTTGGTTTTGAAAGATTTGTGAATTAATAAATGGGATAGTATATTAATTAAAATTAATACACTCGGGTAAGGTACATTAAATTAGGAGGAATTTATGATTGTTATAAATAACCATGAATATAGTTTTTGAATTGGAAATGTCAAACTTCAATTTCAATTAGGGAATATGATTATTAATTCTCAAGAAAGGATCAATGAATTGATCCTCGGTACTTAAATCTTTAAAAAGTTATAGTACCTTTCTAAACGAAATGATGAAAATTATTAAATTAATAGTCTATTGTAACGTATTGGAACTTATTAATAGAAAAGGAACTTAGACAGTGAGCAACTCGACATAGACGTGTCACCACACTTGTTAACTTTGGTTAGTAGCCAATTCCAAAATTACATTAATCCTAGAATTAACTTGGCTAGTTAAAATGTGGTCTCCTGACTTTGGATTCACCTATCGTATTGTTATGTTGAGTAATATCTAAAATTAAAAATTGGGAGTAAAAAATTTGATGGATATAAATAAAAGATAATTTTTCACAAAATACTCTCACTTTACAAAAAAAAATACTCTTAATTTTAATTTAGCCTTTTGAATTCAGGAAAATGGTTAGAAAACTTTAGAAATCTACAAATAAAGTAGTTTTAAATTTATGAAAGAAAATATGAGAAAAACCATATTTTATAAAATGATTAAAATACTCCTACAATAAGAAAAAGTTAATTTTTCACTATTGGCATCTTTTGAAGTCCAAGAAGAACAAATTTATAATGTATGAATAAACTACATAAAATATTGTGATTTGAAGATAAAGGCAAGAATGTCTAAAGGTCATAATTCTGAAAATGATCATTTTACCCCTGTTCTTCTAGTTAGTAGAAAAATGTGTGATTAATTACTATAAATCATGAGTTATGCATTTAAATATTTTGTGTAAGGATATAATTGTGATTTAAATTATTCTATTATCTGTGGAATGAAAATATACTTGTAAATTGTCCATCAAGGACAAAAATTCCTATTAAAACCAAGGATAAACAATGAATTGAGATATAGACAATGAAGATACAATCTAGAATGATTGTGATGTGCAAATGAAATGTTGTCTATTAAAACTCTTGATATGACATCAATACCATGATAAAGAGAAAATAAAAGAGATGACAAATAAGATAAGGATGGTAGATAAATCTGAAACCCTATTGAGTGGGAATTTAAGACGGAGGATGCAATGGTTGACTATAGAAGATACCTAAGAAATGTACACAGGCTTTGTTGAGACCTTGGGAGTTGATAAGGTGTCAAGTTATAAACTGCTCGGGGTAAAGAGGGTGTCATAGAACTAGCTTGGTGTCCCCAACAAAGCGGAACATTACCAAAATTCAGTTGAGAGTACCTTAAACCAAGTACCAAGAAAGATATGTACTCCCAGTCGTCAACCAAAAGTTACAAATTGGATATTAAATTATATGCTTATGTAAGTCCTCCCAGAGTAAGTAGTATAGGAGGCTACAAAGTGTCCAAAGACGGTTAGAAAACCTATTAGGGCATGAAAGGTAAGATAAGAGTATACGTTAGATAAGGTTACCCCTATTCTATGCATATCCTTAAATTGATGACTCACTCCTACACCCTCCTCTCTTACAAACTAAGCATGACAAACGAGTTTCAACCACTTTTTCACCTGACAGTTTTGCTTTTAGAAGGAAGATGGACCTATGATAGGGTCTAGGGTGATGATACCTTCATTGGATACGTCCGTTTCACTTTTAAACCTGCTAATATTGTGGTACCTTGACAGTTTCATCATGTAGACTTGTCAATAATTCTTTCTCAAACTCCACCTACCATATTTCTGAATGTACCAGCTAATCGGAGAAGGTCAGTTCAAGCTGACAATATGAATCACAGAGAGGAATCAATAGATGAAGAAGATTCATTCGAAGTTTCTAATTATATTAGGATAAGTTAAATAAAGAACTTTCGTTTCTAATGTTTGTATCACGAAGTTTAATGAATGTTTTGTACACACACATATATGTTATGTAATGAGATTTTGGAATGAAAATAGTACAAAGAGGTATCTTATCATCAAATTGTAACTCCTTGAATTGATTAATTTGTAAATTTTTATTAGTGCGTTAATTTTGATAATAAATATTAATAAAATAAGAATAATAAAAATGGGCGTTACATCAAGAAGGTAATCTAAATTTTTAAATTAATTCTAATAAGATAATGCACTAGTCTTCAATTTCTATTTCTTTATCTTTCTTTTTCTTTTGTTCATCCGACACTTTAGGGAAGAAGGAAAAAGTGTCTTTGTAAAGAAAAAATTATGTTCTTTAGATTATTTATTTATAGGAAAGAACTAGATTATTAATCATAATAACTTAATATAACCTAGTGCAAACACAAGGCAAAATAAAAGAAGACAATTAAATTGTATTTTAAAATATTTTTTAATTCTTTTCAAATACTTGTTTTGTTTTATGTAGGATGATACATATATTATATATAAAAGAGGTAAGTAGAAAACATGTTAGATTGATTAAATACTTTTAAAAAAATTAAAGGAAAGAAATAAAAACAAACATAATTTTTATACTAATTTATCTTGACTTAAGATGATATCTAATCTTTGATATATTATTAAAAATTTAATAGCATATAAGATTGTTACAAACCAACTTAAATTAGTGAATTAAAGTTTAAGGTAACACATAATATAACGTGGGTTGATAAGTTCATTATAGACCTTAGTTGTCATTCATGTCCATGAAACTTCTAGCAATCAAGTGAGATTTCTTGTAGGCATGTTGTGACTATCATTGCTTACAAGTATGAAATTCTAGAGAGATATACGCATAGGCTCTACCATAGAGACATATGAATTATGTCATGACCAAACCATTACCCCTATCAATGGTCAAAATAAATGGACAACAACTAATGATAAGCCTATACTTCTACCAATTCTCAAACAAAGTCTTGAGGGACCTAAAAAACTGAAAAGGAGGGAACCTAATGAAGAACTAAATCTAGCTAAGCTGAGGGGAGTAAAAACAACAAATAGATGCATGTTGTGTTTGTTTTTCGATTTAAAAGCTTTGTTGAACTCCAATGCAGCTTTTTGTTCTAATCAGGTGGTGTTGTGTTGGAAAGTGTAAGAGTAAAAACAAACACACATGTAGTATAATAGTAAGAATTGTACGAAGACACTAGTGGCATATCTTCCAAAGCAAGAGGATCTTATAAGAACCAACCACAAAATCAAGACTAAAGGAGCAAAGCAATGACAAGCTTTTAATTAGAACCAAAGTCAACAGTATAACCCAGAAGAAAACTAGAGGCAACGTCCAAATCAGAACCAAACTTCTAACCACGGCTAAGATCCAACTCGTCTCCAATTATTTGAATTTGTGAACCTCAATCAACCTATTCCTTAATCCATTTTTTTTATGTTGAAAAGTTATAAAACGAGATCTAAAAGATATATACAACAATGACAAACACAAAAGCAATGTAAAAGACCTAATAGAGAAAAGGTAAGGCAACAACCACTGCTTTAATTAAAATGGATCAACAATTGATCCTGCATCTCAGGGTGCTACTAATAATAGAAAAGCTTCACCCACAAACAAAGAATATTCTCGATTGGGCCATATTATTTTACAGATCGTACGTCACATAAATAACTGCACTTATAATTTACAAACAAGGTGGATAATTTACCTTTGGTTTTTATTTCATACATAAAATAGATCATAAAACATTATTTCTGTATTAAACTATAGGAATGATCTTTCCTAACAAGGTAAAGTAATTTTTCAGTTAAATCTATGCTATCCTTTGTTGAATAAACATTTATTCCTCTTAAAAATTGTCTACCAAAAAAAAATTATTGTTAAAAATTGAGGTTTATATTTATCATTTGTAAGCCAAACAAATAAAAGAACGTAATATCGTATAAAAATCATTTATATATTTAGAATCAACTTATATTATTCAACAATACCAAGATGATTTTAAAAATGTTAACTAATTTTGTCAAATTAAAACAAAATAAATGACAGAAATTGTCATTATTCATGAGAAAAATTGAGAAGATTTAAATTTTAGAATTTTTTTCTTAAGTATTTTTTAAGAAAATTTTATTTAGAATATAGTTGAACATTAAATATAAATGTTTTTTTTTTAAAACTTATGTTTAATTTATTACGTTGTTAAAAGACTAATCATTTTTAACATATTAACGTTGTGCTTGGTAGGAAAAAAATAAAAAAAATAATTAGATAAAAAAATAAAAGAGAAATAAGTAAGTAATAAAGAAAAATAAAAATTATTTGATAAAAAAATAGAGTAAAAATAACAAAAAAATATTTAATTTCAAGTGATTTGATAGATAAATAAAATAAAATAAAGAAAAAAATTTATAATAAGATTACATTATTGCTACTAAAACATTTACCCATTAATTTACAAAATATACACAACTCAGTTTTCTAATCTAATCGCAGAATTAAAAAAAAAAAAAAACAACCGATTAAGCTACAAGCATAATCGATTATGGTCGACTATAATCAAAACATATTGTATCCATAATCAATTTTGTGCACAGCGTGTCAATCAGGCAGCGACGCATGCAAGCATTTTCACAAGTAAAACACATCTCAAAATCAATAAGAAATCAACAAAGTCTCAACTCAGCTCATAAAAACAGATTAAAAAAATAATATTGCATAAAAATCTATAAAAACAAAGTATCAAGCTTATACACCGTAACAAATCAAAGCACATCAAAGTTGGTTGAAGGAGAAAATGTACCAGTGAGAAGAAGCTTAATATCATAAACTTCTTGCAGTAGTGAAAATTTCCACTCCTTTTATCATTTCACAGAGAAAATACTAAATCATGAACCCCACAAAATTTTAAATATTTTGTAGCTATTTCTACACTACCGAACAACCAAAATTCTGAAGGATTCGTGCTCATCTCTCTTGTTCTCTTCTTTCCACGCTATTTATGCACTACCAAACACAGCGTAAACCCTGATGGATATAGAACAAATTTTCTTATAAAAATAATTTCTCTCTCATTTGTCAACTCAATAAATTAATTAACGTAATTAGATAGGGGTTTGTTAGGTGCTAAGGAAAAGACAAAGTATAGTTAATGGCCGTTCCATTCCACTGCCAGCGCACACAGCCAGAACCCCCGTGCCACGTGGCACGCAACTATCTTCGCGCCTCCGTAGTTAAAAGCAGAGTGAGACCAACCAAAAAACAAAACGAACTTTCCACATGCGATTCCGTTCCCTCGAACTATCTGTGAAATTCGTGTCTTCTGGCATACGCTTCCACTTTCTCTCCCATTGCGAACGCAAACACCACTGACACTTTCGCTTCCCATGACAAAGTTATGCTACGAAAAAATAAAGTAAAAAAAGGAAAAGCTAAAGAGGAGAGAAAGAAGCTTTCAATGCTTTTATTGACTCAAAGCATTCAAAGGTTTCTTCAATTGTAGAAAACACTGAGCAATGGCGTTTACTGTTCATGTCCCCAACCATTCCAGAATTCTCTGCTTTTCTTTCTATAAAAACAAAAGGCAATTCCTCATTTCTTCTTTCTTGCTTTCTTTCAATTATTAATCTCTGCAACTATTTACGAGTTCTTTACTCGTTTCCACAGCTGAATTCGCCGATTAATTTACGTAAAATAATTTTCTTGTTATAATTATTGTGATTTTGTTCATTTATTTAATAGTTGTTGAGGTATTGTGTGTCAATTTCAATTTTGTGACGTTGTTTCTTTTATTTAATTGGTTTGTTTGATTAATTCCGATAATATCGCGGTCTAATCTAACCTTATCAGGATTTTTTTAAAATTTTTTAATAGTTTCCTTTTAAAACCGAATCGAATTGAACCTAACAAAATAGGAAATTAATCAAACTATATCGATTATGAAATCATAAAATTTGGTATGAATTAATTAAATAGGAATTTGGAGACGGTGGTGATTGTGGTTTGAATTGAATGTGTGACAGTGTTGTTGCGGAGGGGAGGTTTTCGAGGCCGCATGGGGAGTAGGGTTTGGCAGGGGAGGAGATTACAGAAGATGATGAAGTGCCTGTGCCTGAGAGAGCCGTTGAAAGGAGAAGATGAAACGGTTCCATCTTCGGAATCTCTTGCAATAAGGGAATTTTATTCTTCAACAGCAAGTGGGCGTTCTGGCTTCGATGGAGAAATTGAGATGATGGGGTCGGATTCTGGTAACATAGATGAAGCCGAATTGTCCTTGCGTGAGAGTGGCATCATGGACAACGAGGTTGGTTTCTTCAAAAATTCCTTGCTCTGTCCATTTGATGATACCCTGGATAATTAATTAGACTTTATTGTTTGATTTTCTTTTGCTTGCTCACTCCAGAGAGATCCAAGTACTTTGATTTTTATGTTTTTATTAGATTATTCATAGTTTATAAACTACTTTCAGATTTTTCTGTTTCACTTTTATTTGTGCATAGTTTGCTTATTCCTAGTTTATAAACTATTTTACTTTCAGATTTTTCTTTTTCACTTTTATTTGTGGATAATTGTGAGCCTGTGTGTCTAAATATTGGTTATTTAACAGAATGGTTTTTCTTATCTCATTTTATTATGTTTGTGCTATAAAGGCCGTGGTTTCTTTGTGGACATGGCTGACAAACGTAGTTGTTTGATGATCTAATTATTGAACTTGATGCAATCTGCTACATGATTGGAATGTGCAGGAGGCTAGAGCTTTGTTAGGAAAAGATGAATATCAAGAGGGGAATATAGAAGCTGCTTTACGTGTTTATGAGAGAATAAATATAGGCGCTGTGACTTCCAAGATTAAAATTTCCCTTGCCAAAAGCAGAGAGCGCCGTAAGAAACATTCTCATTATTATGCTACTCCCCCAATTTCCATATACACGGCTGGATTACTGTTGGAAGCAATTTTCCTAAAAGCTAAATGTTTACAGATACTAGGGAGGTTTAAAGGTATCCTCACTAGTTGCTTTTTCATAGATTTTCTCTTTGCTCTTTAAATTCAAGGAACCTGTAGCTTCTAATGCATATTTTCTTTTTGACCTGCAATTCTGCTCATTGACATGATTTGTATTTCTTCTCATGCACAGTTTCTTTTACGTGCCTTTGATTTTAACCACTATATTTCTTCACCCTATTTAACCCATTGGTCCGTGCCCTTGAGTTGATAGTTGTATTAAATAATCTACCTTCGCTGTTTGGATGGAATGTTTGTTTTGCCTTAGTAAAATACACAAAATTTTTTATTTCAAATGATTTTTCTTCCTTCGCTTTTACTTAAAATAGAAAAGCACTACCTTTGTGTTTACCTTTGAAATCTGATTTTCTGCTTTCATTGTCATATATTAGTATTTTTATACTTATGGAGTTATGGTCCAATACCCCAGAAACATGAATGTTAAAACTTAGGTTTTGCATAGGATCGTAAAAGAAGTTTGAATGTTAAAACTTTGGTTTTACATCGGAAGATTATATGTTATCTGATATATATTTTCAATCCTTCTTGCAGAAGCTGCTCAGACTTGTAAAGTTATTCTAGACATAGTTGAGTCTTCATTACCTGAAGGTTTGCCTCAGAACTTCGGTGATGAGAGTAAATTGCAGGATACTTTGAGTAAGGTAGTTGAGCTACTTCCAGAATTATGGAAACTTGCTGATTCCCCCCGTGATGTTATTTTGTCTTACCGGCGTGCACTCCTTCACCAATGGAATCTTGACTCAAAAACCATAGCAAAGATTCAGAAAGAATTTGTTATTTTTCTTCTATATAGTGGAGGGGAAGCAATCCCCTCAAATCTTCGTTCCCATATGGACAGCTCGTTTGTACCCAGAAACAACTTAGAAGAGGCTATACTTCTTTTAATGATTTTGCAAAGAAAAATATCTCTAAATAAAATTGAGTGGGATCCGTCAATTTTGGATCACCTTTCATTTGCTCTGTCTGTTTCAGGGGATTTGACAGCTTTAGCCAATCAATGGGAAGAATTACTCCCTGGGACTATCAATCGAAGAGAAAGGTACCATGCCTTGTCTCTTTGCTATTATGGTGCAGGTAATGACTTGGTAGCACTGAATCTGCTTAGGAAATTGTTGAGTAGTAAAGAGGACCCAAAACATGTTCCTTCTTTGTTAATGGCTTCTAAGATTTGTTGCGAGAATCCTGATCTTGCAAAAGATGGGGCAGGCTTAGCTCGAAAAGTGCTTGAGAACTTCGATGGAAGATGTGATCAGTTGGAAGGTCTTTCCAGTTGCTTACTTGGTATTTCACTTTCAGCACACTCAAAATGTGCTATTTCTAATTCTGAGAGGGTCGAGAAACAATCTGAGGCACTTCATTCTCTGGAAACTGCAAGCAAAGTGACCAGAATGAGTAACCCCCTTGTAATATACTATTTGAGTTTAGAATGTGCAGAGCAAAGGAAGTTGGATGCTGCACTTCATTATGCAAAATGTTTTCTAAACTTGGAAGCTGGCTCTAATGTTAAAGGGTGGTTATTGTTAGCGCGGATATTTTCAGCTCAAAAACAGTTTTTGGATGCTGAATCTATTGTCAATGAAGCTTTGGATCAGACTGGAATATGGGATCAAGGAGAGTTACTGCGTACAAAAGCTAAACTACAAATTGCACAGGGTCAATTGAAGAGTGCTATTGAAACATATACTCAGCTTCTGGCTATTCTCCTAGTTCAGAGAAAAACTTTTGGTTCAAGGAAGAAGTTGTATAAGGTTTGTTGGTTGTAATGCTGATTGATTTATAATACAGAGGAGACATTGCTTGTTGAGTTTTTTCTGCTTGCCCCTTTTTTCTCATACTTTCTGTAACAGGACTACATAGGTCATGCTAGGAACATGGAAGTGGAAATATGGCATGATCTTGCTTATGTGTACATAAGTCTGTCACGGTGGCATGATGCAGAGGTGTGTCTTTTGAAATCTAAGGCCATCAAACTATACCCTGCATCTAGATGTCATGCAATAGGTAATTAATATGGTTTATCTTTGAGTTTTATGATTTTTGGAAAGGACATTAATGGATTATAATCACATGGAAATAACTGGCAGATATTGTCTTAATTCTTAATAGTATCCTTTGTTTATAGCTAGCTACGTAATAAGTTAGATGCAGTGAGGTGCACAGAGATCATAGAGCTTGGGTGTGAAGCAAAGCATGTCTTATAAAACAATTTACACAGATCTATTGTACTCCCAATTTTCAATACTATGATGACAAACTAACCTATGCTTATCTCACAGCTAAAACTTGAATTAAAAAATTAATAGCCCTCGGAAAAAATTGCAGATGTGCACCTAGTATCATCTTTAAAACGCACATGCTCAGTTGTGCTTTAAATGGTAATAAAACATGAAGCTATTCTGGTTAAATTGCAAACGGTTAATATTTGGTAATGATTCAAGTGATGTTATTGGATATTAGAGTGTACTGTTTGATCAAAGATGAAATTAGCTATATGTTCCGACCTATATACATTCTCATGTTCACTTCCATCCTGAATCAGGGGGATCCGTGATAAAATAGTTTCAGTAGGTTTGTTTTTCTTTATGTTTTCACTATTGAATTTCATGAAGATGGGAGATTTTTTATACTGGTAAACCTTTGCATATAATCAGATGACCAGTGAGTGTAAATATGTGCTGATGCGTGTGAGAACAGAGTTTAGTAGGTCATTCAAAGAAGGCTTTGGAGCCCTTTTTACTAATCGAGCAGAAATTTTTTGTTGGGCTTTGGTTGTGTTGCTTATGCTTGTATCTGCTTTACCATTAAGCAGTAAAATATTTATACTAGCTACTTTCACATTCGCGTATAATGGGTTTTTTCGATTTCACAGGTACAATGTACGAAGCAAAAGGCCTTTACAAAGAAGCTTTAAAATCTTTTCGTGATGCTTTGAATATTGATCCTGGGCATGTCCCTAGCTTGATCTCCAGTGCGGTTGTTCTTAGACGGTGCAGTAATCGATCAAATCCTGCTGTCAGAAGCTTTCTGATGGATGCACTCCGGCATGACAGATTTAATGCTTCTGCTTGGTATAATCTTGCCATTTTTCACAAGGACGAGGGTACAATGCTAGAAGCTGCAGAATGTTTTGAGACAGCTAACTTTCTTGAAGAATCGGCTCCAGTTGAACCTTTCAGATGACCGACTCTGAAAGCATTTGTGTTATTCATCTCCCGCTTTTGATATATTCATGTATCAGCACTCTCTCTAACACTTTTTGTGACACTATCTCATTAGGTAAAAGTCAGGTGAGTTTTATTTTTTTATTTGGTGGATCTCATTCACAAATTAGTAGGATCCACGTAAATTTTAAGTAACAGGAGAATGTAAAAAAGAGTGTCAGTGAATGTGTGACTGACACTCATTGTTCATGTATAATTTTCATGTGTTCCTGACGACCGTATAGGTCAATAAGAAAAGCATGCTTCATGATTTGGATAGAAAAGCACTCTTTATTTGATAGAAAAAAAATATTGAAAATCATCAGTTTTTTTATCTCATTCATTTAATAATTTTTTTTATTTAGAATTGAGACCTACAAAAATTAATAATTTTAAATAAATTTTAATTAATAATAAAGAGGGTGTTAGACAGAGAGAATTGCTAACCTTCCCCACATAATTGATAATTATGTTTGAGAAGACATTTCTGTCAACTTCAAGCTTTTTTTATTAACTAAAAACTATTTTGACTATTTGGTAAACAAGTTTTTTTTAATAGTTTTTAATTTTTTTAAAACTACTTCAAGTAGCATTTTTTTAAAAATGTTAGCTTCTAGTTTTTTTATATTTATTTCTCTTTTGTCTTTAAAAATTTATTATATATTTTTTAATCTTTTTTATATAAGATAAAATTTTATTTTATTTTTTCTTCTTTAACTCATGAGGTAATTTTTTTTTTAATAAGATAATATTTTCTTATTTTTTTACCTTTTATTATATAATATATTGACAATAATAGATAATAAGTTTATTTTATTTTATTTTATTATTATATTTTCATATTTTATATTATAATATTTATTTTAACTATTTATAATATTTATTTATTTTTATTTTAGTTTATACTTCAACATATTGATATTATTAGACGATAAATTAATTTTATTTTTAATATTTTAATATTAAATTATTTATTTTAATCATTAGTTTAATCATGTTATTTTTCTATTATTTTTAATATTCTATTTCAAAATATTTTAACCATCATATTAATTAATTTAATAAAAATAAGATATTTATTTAAAATTATGTTATTTTTAATTTATTTTAAATTTGATTGATAATATTTTAGAATATAGTATAAGATGAATAGTAAAATATAATAATTAAAAGTAAAAATATAATTAAAATGAATTTATCTATAAATAACAATTATAAGTCCTTAAAATTAATTAAAAACTAAAATTATAAATATCCTAAAATAAATTTTTATAAATTAAATTAAATTAAATTTTATATAAATAAGTTCATTTTTGTCATTTTACATTTTTTAGCAACTTTAACAAATAATTTGCTACATACTTATGGTTTGATAAGTTGATTTTTCAAATTTAAGCTACTAACTAACTTTTTAGTTAATTTTATCAAACATAACTTGTTTGACTGACATGACATTTTGATTAATTTTTATTTTTTTTACTATTTAAAAAAGATAGTTTGACTATTTAGTATACAAAGTTTTGTTAATAGTTTTTAATATTTTTTGAAATATTATTTCCAGTAACATTAGTATCTAACTTTTTATATTTTTTTATTCTTAAATATTTATTAATTTATTTTTTAATATTTTTTATATAACGTAAGGTTTTATTATATTTTTTCTATTATTTCACTTGAGATAGCATTTTTTTTCATAAGATAAGATTTTATTTTATTTTACCTTTTTATTATGTACGATATTGACAATGATAGATAATAATTTTATTTTATTCCATTTTTATTATTATATTTTGGACATTTTTAAATTATAATATTATTTTAGCCATTATATTATTTATAATAGTTATTTTTAATTTCAATTTATACTTTAAGATATTAATATTTTTAGATGATAAATTAAATTTATTTTTTATTTTTAATATTTTAGTATTAATTATTTATTTGAATCATTACTCTACTCACATTATTTTATTAATATTTTTAATATTATACTTCAAAATATTATAATCATTACACTATAATTTAATAAAAATGTGATGTGTAATTAAAATTATATTTATTTTATTTTATTTTTTAAATTTATTAATAATATTTTAAGATATAGTATAAGATAAATAGTAAAAAATATAATATGTAAAAAATATAATAATTTAAAGTAAAAATGGATAGATTTCAGTTTTATTTTATTTATAAAAATATATTTTTTAAATATAATATTTTTGTATAGATTTCAGTTTTATTTTATTTATAAAAATATATTTTAGAGTATTTATAATTTTAGTTTTTAGTTAATTTAAAAGACTTGCAATTTTATTTATAAATAAATTATTTTAATTATATTTTATAATTTTAATTATTATATTTTTTTTATATGTTATGTTTTTTTATTATTCATCTTATATTATATTCTAAAATATTACTAGTGAAATTTAAAATAAAATAAAAATAATAAAATTTTAAATAGAGATCAAACTTTAATTAAGTTAATTTATTCAATGAAATTAATGATTAAATTTTTAAAAAATATAATATTAAAAATAATGTAAATAAAATAATAGTTAATATAATGAATTTAATATTATAATATTAAAAAAATAATAAAAATAAAATCAATCTATCATCTAATAATATCAATATTTTAAGATATGAGATGAAATGAAGAAATAAATATTATAAACAGTACAATGGTTAAAATAAATATTATAATATAGAAATATCTAAAAGAATAATAATAATACAATACAATAAAATAAATTTATTTATTATTATCAATATCTTATATAATAAAATGATAAAAAAATAAAAAAATCTGTTTTATACTAAAAAAAGTAAAATATAAAATTCTATCTCATAAATGAAATAAAAACAAAAAATATAACAATATCTCATGTTATATAAAAAAATAATAATAAATATTTTAAAAAAATAAATAAATATAAAAAATTAAAAACTATTAAAATAACATTTAAAAAATAATAAAATCTAATAAAAAATCATTTACCAAACAATTGATCTAACTTTTCAACCACTAAAAATAACTCAAAACTAGCTAACATATCTTATCAAACACAATTTTGTTCCATATGTTTTCCGGGACTGTTAAAAAAATTGTGAAGTTTATTATTTTATTATTTGTTTGTATGGGTTGGGGGTACCCTTCTATCCCTGTTATTATATATTTCTTGTTATCTGAGAAAGAAAAAAGAAAAAGAAATGAACAAGATTAAAAAAATAAATATAAATGCAACGTTATTACTGGGGGCGAAAAGTGTGTAAAATTGCAGCATTTAAAATGGAAAGGAGAGGGTAGTAGTGAAACGAGGCATGCGCCGAGAGGAGAGCCGACATAGTGGGGACAAATGTGAATGAAAATGCTGAAACTGAAACGGACAGATGCACCCAAAATTATTTGTGTCAGTCAACACTTGCAAGTGAGAAAGACAAAACAGTGTGAATGGGCGACTCCTACTGCTCTGCTCTGCTTTGCTGTGGCTCACTCTATTTACTCTCTTTTCCTTCTTAACCTCTCTATCTGTCTCTTTGAATATTGTGCCAAAATTCCACACATAACACAAGAGCTCAAGAGTTTCTCTTTTTGTGATTGGAGTGTGTGTGTGTGTGTGTGATGGAGAGTGGTAATGGGAAGAAAGCACAGGAAGAAGCAGGCCCTTCATCTGGGCTCTCTTCTGCTTCTGGGATTGATGGAAGTAAACAAGAAATAAGTGAAAAAGTGAGTGATGCTTTGGATGATGGCAGGGAAGAGGAGGAAGAAGCAGAGGAGGAGGAGGAGCAAGGAGTCATTGATGATAGTAAAAATGGTTTCTTTGTTCCTGGGCCTCTTCTTTCTCTCAAGGAACAGATCGAACGGGACAAGGTTTTTATGACCAACCCCCCCTCTTTTTTATTCTGAATTTTTCCCCAACTTCTTTCATGTTGTTATTTGTGGGGTAGCGGGTAGCGGGAAGATTGAGTTTTTCTGGTTTTTGAAAGGGTTTTTACTTAGTGTCACTGTCATGGGGTTTGTTAAGAAGCATCTCTTGAACTGCGATGCTGAATTTTCACTAGTTAAATTAAAGTATTTAAAAAAGGAATGCCCAAACAAAATGAAATGGTGAAACACTGTAAACTGTATAATATAGAAAGCGGTTCGACTGGTTTTGAGTATTTGTGAAGTGTCTCAAACCGTTATTTTTTAAGTTTTTGTGATATATCCTTTTCAGGAAACCGTGGCTAAATTGTGCACAATGTATTGGATTTTTTATTTTTATTTTCTGGAATAAATACTGCATATGATATCCAAGTGGTATCTCACAGGCTGATGACAGCATTGGTTAATAAAGTGATTTCTACTCATGTACCCACAGTATAGTTTTTTTACTAATAATTTTCTGATTTTGTGGTTATTTATACTTTGCAGGAGGACGAAAGCCTAAGGAGGTGGAAGGAGAAGCTGTTGGGTTGCGTGGAAAGTGATTTAGATGGTTTGTTTATTATTCTTGTTTATGCTTCATAGAACTTTTTGCTTGCTTCTATTCAAGTTCTTTCCTTTTACAGGTCAATTAGATCCTGAAGTGAAATTCCACTCCATAGGAATTCTCTCTGAGGATTTTGGTGAAATTGTTACTCCTTTACCTGTGGATGAAAATCAGAATGGTAGTACTCTATTCACTCTCCGGGAAGGATCTCGCTATCAGCTTAAGCTAAAATTTAGTGTTCTGCACAACATTGTGTCCGGCTTGACATACTCCAACACTGTGTGGAAAGGAGGGCTTCAAGGTACACTATTAATACTTTTCTCTGTTTCTGTTGCCAGATAATTTGGAATATTTAGCTTTATGATGTTGACTATAAAAAAACCAAAGGTTTCAAACTATTAATTTATATTTTGTTCTATGACTCATTTTAAACCTGGCTCCTAACCTTTATAGGGCAATTCAATCAGATCCAAATGCAATATTAACTTAGAGAATAAGCTCATGAGTATTGAGTCTAAAAACCTTACTTGAATCATGCCCAGCTTCCAGTAAAATGTCTTGTGACATTGTGTTTTGACCTACGAAGTACAAACTCCAACACGATCACCAACACTCCCACACAACTAATGTCTAAAATATAAGACCTCCCAATGAAGTGTCTACCATATACTGACATGTGCACCACACATACACGTTTTTAAGCCAACATCCAACCCATATAAAGTGTCTACTTGCGTGTCCAAGCTAATAAATATAATTTTTTAATTGGACACCAAGTCAGGAGTGTCTTACACATGTAGCATAGGTGTCAATGTCGGAAATGTGTCTAACACAAGCAGGAAGAGTGTCCATGCTTCATAGGTTCTGGTAAGTTTGAGAAGCAGTTGATAATAGTACTAGGCATTTGGTCTATTCATATAACATCCTTCAAGTCTTTTGGTCTAAAAGATGGACTTTATAGTGATCATTAAGATCCTTCCTCGTTTTAATTTTATGCTTTATTTTTAACCCCATAACGGAGGAGAAAGGGAGCACCGCAAGGCAGCTAGCCTGCAGAATAGTAAATGCTGGCGGGGCTTCCTCTCTTCTAGGAGAAGAATTTTAATTCAGTTTTAGCAGCATGGAGCTTTATAATAAAACACTGGGTTAACCCCAAGAAATTAATGTCTCAAACTATATTTAATGCTTATTAGTTGTCAAACAACAGCTTGTTTTCTTGAATAAGAAATTTTATGTGTATGGTACGGCATAGATATGATAACATAATTGCTGATGTTAGAAATTTGATAACATAATAAGAAATTTGACGTTATGTTAGAAATTGGTCAAGTGGTAATGGTGTCTTTTTTAATGTATTACACGATAACCTGATTTTATTCTTGGGCTTTTTCAGTTGATCAGAGCAAAGGAATGTTGGGTACTTTTGCTCCTCAAAAGGAGCCATATGTATATGCCTTGAAGGAGGATACCACTCCCTCTGGTGCACTTGCAAGAGGTGTTTACTCAGCCAAACTTAAGGTATGGGGAAGTGAAAATACATTTTCCAACTGGATGCTCTGCTAATAACTTCAATATATGTGTTGGGTTTTCTTAATTTATTCAAAGCGGATTTTCTATCTGGGAGACAATTTATGCTAACTCCCTGCTTTGATGGACAACTGCAGTAATAAAGTTTTGTCAATTATTGTTGATGTTATGGAAGTTTATTCAAATATCTATGATCTGAAACTTGTTTAACATTTTCATAACATTTGTAAATTATGATCCATATTTCGTTTTGTTTTCTCCTTTAGTTTTAGGAATTCCGTTTAATGTGCATCTGTCCTAGACTCTAACATAGGAAAACTACATTCTGCTCAAAACTCTTAGTATCTGGGATCCAATAATTTTTAATGCTGATACTTTCACTATTTATGTGTGTCATTACACCATGGATACTGAGTTTTATCTTCATCATTACTACATTAAGACCAGCCTATAACTTAGTTTAGCATCGAGGTTAGGGTGGTTCGGTTTAGTAGATTGTGAATGAAAAGGTCAAAAATTTGAAATGCAGATTATTTTGCATCCGTTAAGCACAATAAAGGCATGAGAAAGTGAAAAGTGTAACGTAATATTAAGTGAAATCAGCTACATGGATCATACCATATCATTTGACACAATTAAAATTCAAAATTTTAAAAATATTATTTACTTTGAGATCTTCCTTGACAATCTTCTCCAATGTTGTTTTTTGTCTCTCTTCTTTCCTTTTTATATGACTAACAATTATGCAATTTGATATTCTAACTGAGGTCTTTTGTAGTCTATTTTGTACATGTCCATGTTACTTTAACCGATTTTTTTGTCATCTTTTTCTTAATAGTATTACACTAATCTTTTTTGATATGTAGTCATTTTGTAGTCTATCATTTATTGTATGTCACCCATCCATCTTAATACTCTTATATCTGTTATTCCCATTTTTTTCTCACATTGTCCCTTAACAGCCCAACATTCTCTGCATATAAAATAGCTGAATAATGGATGTATAGTTGTGTGATAAAACATACCTAAAAAGAATCATTATTTAATTTTCATTTATGTATTTTACAATCACTATATTTTAATATGCTGTAGGCTATTCTAAAATTTAAATCCTAATGTTTGAAAATATTAGTCAAGTTATTATAAAGAATATTGTGGTTTACTCCGTATAATCTGTGCATTTCATCCATATAGATGGATAAACTTGTTCCTATTTGGTTGCTGTCTTGCAGTTTGAAGATGATGACAGAAGGTGTCACATGGAACTCAAATATTTATTCGAGATAAAAAAGAGAAACTAGTCCAGTTTTTCTGACTCGTTGTATTTATGTATCCTCCCAAAATCCTTAATTATATTTATGAACATGTGTTATTGATGCTACAACTTTATATTTGTTTCCCAATACAGAGAAAGGGAATGGACTCCGTTATGATATCGTGATGGCTTTTTTTTATTTTTCTTGTGACGGCTTATTTTAAGAACTAGAAAATGACTATTCTGAACATTTGCCTGCACTCTATCCTTTGTTTGGCAGTGAAAAAAATAAAAAGAAGGAATATAATGAAATGGATTTGAATGAAAAAGAAAAAAAAAAAAATAGAAATTAAAATTGATTGATTGGAATGAAATAAAGAAAAAGAAAAATATTTGAATTAAAATTATTTGATAAATAAAAAATTAATGTTAAACAAAATTATATGATTAGTAATATTTATTTACGTTATTATAATTATTATTTATTATATTTATTAATAATTTATTATTATTATTATTATTATTATTATATAAACAAATCCATTATAAATGAATAAAAAACAAATTTGTTCTATATTATATATACACAACTGACTATGTTATTGTGTTATATATATCATATAACAGTCATTAATATATATATATAATCAATATTGTAAATGTGTTTGTAAATTTTTTTAAAATGCACGTATTATTTTTTTTTTCACATCTGTAATGAATTTTTATAAGGTGGGATTCATATTTAAAAAAAAAAAATCTTCTCTTTAACTCAATTAAACATACACTTCCACTCTCTTTTAGTTTTTTTTTCTCTTCTATTCTATCAAACAAGTCATTAAAGTGAGAATGAATTAAAGGATTCTAATAATTTATTAGAAATTTAGCTATTAAGATTTTAGTAACTTTATAAAGTATTGGATATGAACATATATTTTAATTTTACCACAATCTCAATAATTTTTCAATTAATTAATATAAGTTCACAGTTTACTATTTAAATGTATTCTTAGTTTCTAGAAACCAATCCCCACTCCACTTATCAAACAAAAGCTTTATCTGCAAAGCTTCTCTGCAATACTTTGTAGTATGGGCTACTCTCATTGCTTGTAAATTATAATAAAATATTATCATCTATGATTTGTACATATTAATGGTACATAAAAGTTAAACTAGCATCTTTATAAAAAAGATAGAATTTTGATTGTTGAACTTAAAAAAATATGAAATATCATTTCTAAATTTAAATCTACCTCTTGTTTCAATTAAATTTTTTGTTAAAATATTTATAAATATGTCTCATCTTTTTTAAATCTCAGTTCATTAAGTATTTAAAATTTTTTTTCATCAACAAATATTAATTGTTAATTTTTTTTTATCAATTGAAGGGATTCGAACACACGACCTCTCCCTCCTCTCCTTTAACCACCAAATCAACTTTATCAAACCTTTGATCTCTTTCTCTTTCCTTCTTTCTTTAACCATTAAATCAACTTTATAACTCCTAGACATTTAAAAGTTAAATTGTAAAGATAAATACAACGTATGTCATCAAACAAATCGTTTAAAAAAAATTACATCATTTAGTGATATATTTGAAAAAATGACTAAAATATATATTTTAAAAACATTAACAATTTTATTATATGTTTTCTAAGTTTAAGGAATATAAGTGTAATAGAGGATACCAATTTTTTAGTGCAATATTTGAATCTTATGATTTTGTTAATTTGTTTAAGAGTTTAAAAGATTGCATTATTAGTTTAGAATCATCAATCTATTTATAGGTAAGTTTTTAATTAATTTAAAAGCCTTTACTATAATGCAACCTCTAAATTTCATATTAGATTAAACTTTTGAAAAGGTCAAAACGCAATCCTTTAAATACTTGTAATATTATTTTCTAATTATAATTAGCATCCATCGATTTGTAATGTGCAAATTATCAAAATAAAATTTTAATTTCAATTAAAAAAAAGGACAAACATATAAAATACTAAGTCTTGTCCTTTTAAAAAGGTCATGTTAAATATTAAAAAGAATCTTTATTTTGTAAATAGGTCAAAATCAAATTTAACTTTGAGAAACATTTTAAACTGAAAGTTGTGCTAAGCCTAACTTAACTGACTAGTTGTTAATAAATAAATGCGGAAAATTTGTCATATGCCTAGATTTAAAGGAATTGTTATTACGTGCTACTCCCTTTTTGAGAGGGAACCAAAAAGATTCGTCGGACCATAAAACCAAAAAGACAGCAGATAGGGAAAAAGAATCTTATTCACAAACGAGCTTATTAAAACATTACAAAATTGTCTTGCATTTCCTGGGAAGGGGCATACAACATCATACTCACATGATTACTATTCTTCGAATCATACATCCTAAACAGGCATTTAAGCATAGATCTACGGTGTAAATAAAGTAAAGAGAGAAGTAGTTGACATCGGCAAATGTAGTGAAAGAATGTCTGTTACGAAATCAGAGAACAAAAGTTTTCAACTTCACTATTGTCGTTTACACCATTCGTAGTTTCACTTCCCATGTCAACTTCTTCCAACAATGGATTTAGCATATCACTATGTATGTTTTCTAGATCAAGAGAAGTGTCAATTTATTGATCAATATAGCTCTACAGATCCACCACTATTCTGGCCTATTATTTATCTTGGATGGCAAAGTTCAGTGATCACTCGAGTAACCAACAGATACAAGGTGCACCTAGTTTAACGAATAGCAGTATAAATCGTGTTTCAACAAATAGAAGGCAATAACCTGAATGTCGTTTTGCAGAGCATATGAAGACGCATATCAGATGCTACAAGTAATATATGGGTGAGAAGTGTCTGCGACTAGTAACAGTATAGTACAACATTGACTACGATCTGGCCCGGAGATATACAGTGCGAATTGTGAAGTTGATAAGACAAGTTAAGAAGTTGGATCAAAGTTCCAAACGAGCAAACAAAGAATTTGCTTGTATACTGCGCCCCCGCAAGTATACAATGCCAAAGAATGGTCAAACTCCAAAAATCAGGGTTATATGAAGGAGGAATTCTGGTATTCATATCTAGCGTGTCATCCAGTAGAAAAAATTGCTAGAAGGTAATCACATCAGCACCTGGGTTGAAAAATGCACCAATAGTCTATGTATAAGATTTTAGGTTCCAAATAATATTATGACTACGTAACTGAAGATATAAAATGTCCGATAAGAGTATAAAGCAAGATTCTTGACATTCCTTAGGACTATATTCTATATATATTTCCTTTTACCAGCAGACGTTTCTTCATCATGCAAAGCCTTATGAAAAATGTTATTTTATTGCTATTGTTCTTAGTATTTGGTAAGAAACTCATTGTATATATATATATATAGACACTTTGACCCACTGTCTTTATATGTTCTAATTTGGCCATGCACCCAGAGATTTATGTGCCTTCTATCTTAGATTTCGAATTTCTGATCAATTAAATTTAATAACTTCGGCAGATTGTGTAAATTTAGCTGAAGTTGTGTAAAAATCTACCATCTTCTGAATTTGGCAACAATATTTGAAAGACGATTTCATCTATGATGTTGCAAAACAGTGTAAAGAAGCTATTGAAGAAGTAAAATATGCATTTGTGCACATTAAGAGTTTGCTTGGAGAAACTTCTCCATAAATAAGCACTTTTAGGAGAAGAATATTAGAAGGAAAATTGAAATTAGTTTCTTCATAAGCTGGAATTAATTAGGTTGTACATAGGTTAAAAATGGTTTTTTAGAGAAGCTAACATGAAATAACTTTTCTAAATTAACTTAAGCATAAGTTAATTTTAACTTCTAAAGAAGTTCATTTCATTTTTCCTTCATATTTTCTTTGTAGAAGTTCTTAAGGAGAAGTTTATCCAAATAAACCCCAAGCCTATTACTTATGCAAATCACTGACAATACCAGACAGATTAGTCAAGAGAATGACTTTAAAGGAGAAAATGATAACCAAAAGACTGAATGAGTAATTGGAGGTTTAAGGCAAGGACTCAGCAAATCTGAGAGTCGTTAAAGCAATTGAGCAATTTATAACAAACTTACTCTCAAGGCTACCGTACTCAAAATCATATAACAGGGCACTCTCAAGCCAAATAAAGGAGACCAACCATATAAAACTTGTAGAAGGTACCTTATATTTACAAATAATGCGACAATACTTCAGCTGTAGTATATCTTAACCTGCAGCTTTGTCCCAAGTGAACATCACCAAAAACATACCTGCATTATGATACAGCTGACATATTAAAAGAATTAAAAAGAAAAAAAGTAAACAAAGGATAAAAATGTTTCCAACTTAGTAAGTCTTTTTATACAAAAATGTTGGGATTTATGATTGATTCTGTAATTCAGCTAACTTAACTAGTATCCATTCAGTGAACAAGGAATTGTCATTATTTCTGAATTTGGTTAATTCTTCCTCAATTGTGTGCTGAGATTTCCAAAACCACAATCCTCCCAAAAAAATAAATCAAACCTTAAATATAGGAGACAGAAAATAACCTATATTCACAGTACTCAGCCCATGCACAACGAGCTTTCCCATAATCCCAATAACAGTCCTCGTCTCTTAAAGGACCCCGCTTAGCTGTAATGGAATAAAACCATATAGTCATTGGAGATTCTCAGCTGAACTAATGAAAAAAGTTTATAAATGTAGAACGAAATACCTTTTGTTACAAACTCTGATTTTGCATCAGGATGGATATCATGCCACATCTCAAGCCATAATTCCCTCATTAGCACTGGTGATCTAACAATGTTCCTGTGATTTGCTACAAGAATATTGTGTCAGTTTACTTGTATGTATATCCTTGTAAATTTTTTTATTGTTAAAACTTAAAGCCTTGCAGATATTAAGACCCCATACTTGCTCATCCATGAAAAGTAGCAATCACTAATCAATAAAACAAATTTATATTTTAGAGAAAACCCTCAATTTGGTCCTTCATACTTATGTGTTACCACATTACTCCTTCAAAAATGTTGGCCACCAGATTAGTCCCCTAAAGCTTCTTTCAGCCACCACCTTAATCCTCCAAAGATTTTTCCACCAAATTAATCTCAAAGATTTAATTTACATCAAATTAGTTCCTCAGATTCTTTTTTATCACCATTTTATTCCTCCATAAGAACTAATATGGTGACATTTTAGATCTCCCTCTATCAAATTCAACTCAAATATGTTTTTCACCGCTTTAATCCTTTATAAAGGACCAATATAATGATACTTGAGATCTTTAAGAAACTAATTTGGAGCTAATGTTTACAGAAATAATATGGAGACCAATTAAATTTGAGGGACTAATTTGATGACTAAATTTTTTAAGGACTCTTATAGTTGCACATGCAGGTAAATAACCCTTTCCTGGATTAATAAATAACATTTAACCAAAACTTTTCCCTGGCTCAATATTTGATTTCATACTTTGAAACCCTAATCTTTGGCTAAGTGGATGAATTCTTTAAGTGTTAATTTTATGAGCAATGACTTATAAAATCCAACCACAAAATTGACATGATACTTATCTACACTGAATTAACAGAACCTACGTAGGCATGACAAATTCATAATCTAGTTGCTGTTAATTTAGTCATAAATAGAAGCATCAATTAGTCCATTACAACTCCAAGGACAAGCCATGCACCTTTATCAAGCTCCCAGACTGCTGTCCTCTTTCCAGGAAGACTTTCAGAATCTTCATAATATGTAATGTACTTCACCCTTGGGGATTTTGTCATGTTTGGAACAATATCTTCTTCATGGTGATGTTCCACATTCAATTTAATCTGTACATCTGAACCATCATGCTCTGACTGAAAAGTCAGAACAAAGATAAATACAAAAATTGTGATACGTATATCAGCAGTATGCATGCAAACAAAGTTAAATAAAGAAACCAAAAGGATAAAGACACAATAAGGGATATCAGAGTTGAAAAGATAAAGGTTTCAATAAATCAAAATGCATAACTTAAATTTGGTGGCATTCAGTTTGACATGTTTATGGTCAGGAAATTATTAAATCAGAACCTGATGTGACACATACAACCAATAGAAAAGTGGATAGAGGGGGGAATAAAAAATAAATAATAAACACAACCACATCAGACATTAGTGTAAAACGAATTCAATGTTCTTATTATCAACATCATTCATTTTCAGCAAAGACTTATGTCATTATGGGCTTACAACTCGTGATCATACACCTATTTGTCTAAATAAAGACATGCAGCAATAATTCAATATTGTATGTACCAGAAAACTAACAATTTAATAGCACACGTTTGCAAATCTATTTAACTTAATCCCAAAAAATAAGTGAAAAAAAATAATCACACTTAATCAAGCACTACTCACACACCATCTTTAGACCGCAATACCTGAGGAGCTCTTGTTATGTTCACGTTTGGTCCAAGCCAGTTCTTGCACCAGGAAAGGGAGAGATATGGCACCTGTAAAGAGTTGTCTTATTGTAATCCGATTGTTGAATGTAGATGTAATGCTTGCACATTGCAATTCCAAAAACAGGTTGCACATTGCAATTCCAAAAACAGTACAAGTACAAAAGTAGGGAAAATGGCTGATAAATATGTTATGCATTCCTATATAATCATAACCACAGTCAAGAAAACATAATTTGAGTTTACCGTCTCATCGCCACTTATGGCTCCAGGGTTCCCTTCAATCAGATTCCCTGACCTGACAATTGAGACTAAAACACTTTAACATGTATAAGTTTAAAAAGAAAATCCAGAAAAATGAACAAAATAAGAACTGTAATAGCAATAACTATTTCCCTATTATACACATTGCTTTATCAAAAGGTAATATTAGGTTGCAAAATTAATCCCAACCCCCTCAATTCATTCCATTTATAATTACAAAAACCAACACACCTGAAAAGATCTGACAGTTACCTTGAGATTAGAGATCCTTCAAACTCATATATGACATCCGTAATGATCCAGTTATCAGGGTAAGGCTTGCCGCTAGGAGCATAGTAGTAACCAACCTATTTTTTAAAGTCAAGATGCAGAATTATATCATTCACAATAACACTATTTCTGATCAACGGATTCCCCAAAGATTTACTATATAAATAAAGAATTTCAGGATACAGGTAAATGTTGACAATCAGGAACAAAAATGTTAATATACAAAGATTTTCATAATTGACATAATTTATTAAGTTAAATAAAGCATAACTTTAGCTGGCTGTGAGAACTGCAAGATAAAGGTGTCAGTATACCAGTGTCACCCATATACCACCAAAAAGTATTCAGTATACAAACAATAAGCACAGAGAAGTAAAGACCAGAATATATCACAGATAAAAAGTCTGTCTAGAATGTGAAAGACCAGAATTCAAAGCATTGAATGTTTTGAATTTTCAATAGAACTTAAAATATTTAAGGTATGGAAAGACCAGAATAATCCTTTTTATTAATTTATTCGAACTCAATATAAAATGCTTTTTTGTTGCATATTCCTCCTACATGTCATGTGGCCTCTGCTGAACACAACTAATCATAATGAGGGAAAGAAATAATGTAAAGGGTAGAAATAAACATGAGGAGTATAAAATGATCAAATCACAAAACTACTGGTACTTTGATAGGGGCTTGGGTATTATGGGGTGTCCAAGTCCCACATAGTGTAGTATGGCATGCTTGGTGGAGTATTAAGTGCTTGGTTCTCCCCCCTTGATAGCCAGCTTTGAAGGGTGGGTTCCCCAAGTTCTTGGGTGCTTATCATACTTATGATGTGACTTCAACAAATGTAGATATTTCATAGAACTAAAAGATTGGAGAACTTCACAGCTTTCAGAACCAAATAAAGCTCACTATTTTTGTAAGCAGGTGCATCATACATAATATTTGTTACTTTTTCAAAAATAAAATAAAATAAAATAGTAATGTCAATTATGGTAAAATAAAACACAAGTGTGATAGAGTTCACAACTCAAACAAACTACCGCAATATAAAAAGTTTGTATAATTTTCATGTAATGTCAGTGTAAAAATTTGTACACTGTCAACCAATCATAAACCATATTAGGTATGAGTTTTGAGGTAATTATTATAAAAATTAACAAACTTAACATATATGGCAATCTATAATTGAATGACACTATAAAAACCTTTTACCCTATATATATATATATATATATATATAAACCAACCTTCATTTATATGAAACTCTTTTATATTTGCAATTAAGCTAGACATTAGAAATAACAGCCGTTCATTTGTAGAGGGAAATTATACCTTTGTCTTTGAATCAGTTCCATAAATGCAGAAGACATTTTTTATTGGTGGCCGGTCCCAAGGTGTAAGGGGATTAAGAACAGGATCGCCAAGATATGATCTGAAACATTAAGGCATTCAAACATATGCATGTTCAATGGTAGAACTACAAATAACAATATAAATATGCTTAGAGTAAAGGAATTTCCAAACGAAGTACATAAGAATAGAAATGAAAACTCGCTCTTAGCAACAAAACATACTAGTCAAAACCAATAGTTCAGGACATTGCAATAGATATTAGAGAAGCATCTTTTTTTTATTTATAATCATAAATTCCTTATAAATGAAAGCACTCTATTTACAGTTACTTCTTAAAACTCAGTGTAAGAGAAATGTTAGCAACAATCTCTTCGTTATTGGTTGAAATTTATTAGAAATTACAAATTTTGGTGGAGCCTAATTCTCATTTAATGAATCTCTTCTAATTTAAAAGTGGGACCTGCCAAAATTTGTAATTCCCAATAAATCCAAAATTTATGATTCCCAGTCAATTTTAACCAATAATAGAGAGAAAGTTGTTAGCATTCCTCTATAAATTAAGTTCAAAATTTTCTTTGGGGAAGAAAGGATTTAGTTTCATATTCAAAACAATCCTACAGTAAGAACATATTTTCAGTCAGATGATTCCCTTTTGGACATTGTAATTGGATGGCCATTCTTAGCACCACCACCAAAAAATGAATTCAAAAGTCTCAATTTTTGGCTTTTCATATAAAATGATCAAAATATTATAGCAAAATATATTTTATTGATTAATGAGATAACACTAACTTCTCTAACTGGTACAAGAGCCTCTTGCTGTCCGGGTCATAATCTTCAATTGCCTTGAAAAAGGTGCCATCTGATATTTCACGAGCTGAGAAAGATAATTGAGTAGGTAGTCCGCACTCCATGCTGGACAAGTTGGCCTCAGGTATTTCTGAGAATGAAGGATATGCATCAAATGCTGCAAGCAGATGTTAGAATTAGGCGGTTGGGGACCAAAAGCACCATAACAAGATTGTCCACTAGCAAAGTAAAAGAATCATCAATCTTACCATGATTTGAGGGAATTTCAATGTTGATTATTTTTGTTGGCCACCCAGATAAGTTTGACTTAAACTCCTGCTCATCACAGTGATATTTTTGTTGACCCACATGCCTTTCCCCAGCAAAATGCTTCCAATATTTATTATCTGTTCTACAGTACTTGGAAAAAGGCATCATCCATAATGATGAACCGAAGGAGTTGAACATCAACCGAGCTGTTCCCTGATACCTTAAAAAAAATATGATAAGCATGAATTAAGACAAGAATAAAACTGCATATGAAATAGTAAACTGGGCATATGTCAAATCAATCCATCTATTAATCGATAGCAGTTTGATGTTTATCTAGGAGTTGATTAACATTTAGGTTAAGACACTGATAGAATAACAAGTTGTAACTTCAATCAATTCCTGACAATCATGATGCACAGGCAAGAATTCAAGCTGCTATTTTCAATGGAATATTCAGCCAGCTGTTCAGAAAAGACTTGAAATAAAAAAGAAGGCAGAACAGAATATAAGCAGATGAAGTGTGCAACCAGTGCAGGCATTGGCAGGATGCCAAAATTAATGATATGTGATATTGCAAAGCTCCCAAGTGGGTGCTATAGCTGTTAAGACAAAAGGCATAAAATGAGATATTGTGTGCATCCTAATAAAGTCACAAAACTTTCTGCAAGTGGATGCTATAACCATTATAAGATCAGGTAATTATGGATTAGCATCCTCTTGATGTAGATTTCTGGTCTATTTAGACCTTCTGTCTCTCTTCCAAATTTACAGTCCTACTTAGCACCAGCTATTACAACTGCACATTGGATGACAGAAGCACAAAACATAAAGCATAAACAACATTACACTTGAACTTTTTATGTGTTGTAAGTCTTGTGAACTACAAAATTTATCCTAAAAACTACTGAGTGTTTTACTGCTAGTGCTGTGTTAGTCAACTATTCATTTAAATCAAATTACTCTACTCTTCTGTTTTTACAAATATACATATAGATCATTCCCAAGCAAGCTTACCCCAATCAATATAATGAAAAGAACTTTAACTTTTACAATTACCCTTTGCTAGTTATATTATATTTCAGACTCCGCCCAAGAAGAGGGTGTCAGAAATACTGAAAGACAAAAAAGGGCTATGGAAATTGGACTATACCGGAATGAATAACAGACATATCATAAGCCTAGATAAATTAACAAACAAAAAAGCACATGCAAAAGAAAAGAGACAACAACGACGAAAGCCTTATCCCAGTAGGTACGGTTGGCTATGCAAAAGTAAAGAGAAGTTGCAAAATTTAAAAGGTAACCTCAGATATGGGAAGACCAAATGTGAATCCAGAAAGTGTCGCTTCAATGGTTTCAATTGCACCAAGAAGGGGAGATCCTGAGACAACCAATCAAAGAAGGAAAATCAGAATGACAATTCATTCATATCAGTAATACCCTCAAAGGGGTAACAAATGTACTTAAGTCAATCATACCAACAGAAAAATAGGCATGAATGTGTTGATCGAGCCACTGCATATAATGTTTTGGAGCAATCTCTAGCTTCAACCACTCCAAGAAATAACGGAAAACATGATTACCCAATGAATGAGCAAAAACTAAAGAGGGGCCACCACGGAGTTTGTAAGCAGCTTCAAATGTTACTCTGCAAAGAGAAATACAATTTTATGTAAATATCATCAAGTTAACTAGCAAATTAATTTCATAATCACCTGACTTTCTGAGAAAATAAATAAATAACTCACATTTTTTGAAAGGTGCATTCACAATCAGGTGTGCAGATACTATTAAAACTTGTAGTTAACCAATATTTTTCAAAATATCATACTTGAGCATTCAAATTTATGTGTAAATTTGCCAATCTGCTGTGTATATATTGGATTATTAGAATGACCAAGTGCCAAGGTTTGACCAACATAGACTAAAAGGTAGAATGGACATATCATTTGCTTATGAAGTTTGCATAGACGCAAACGTTCAATTTTGCAGACAACGCAGCAAGAATATCGCTATCATGTACATATTTAAGAAAACATTTGAGCACAGAAAAGTTAATTAGTTAACAGAAACAAATTGATCCCTAACCAAAACATTCAATCAGACAAATGAAAACATTGTTGTATCTAGCAAGCATTTTATCCAAATCATTGTGCAGAATAACTGCCTGGATTACAGCAAGCCAGATACAAAGATCTAGACATACTTTAGCTTATGAAAGTAAAGGTCCCGCTCTTCAAGTTTGGAGGGTGACAATCTCCAATCATACGGAACAGCAATTATTGCATTAGCTTCTATGCCAAATTCAATACACCACTTAATCCATTCTTTCCAAACCGATGAAAGAGGTCCTGCCATTAAACAGGTACATGATACATCACCAAACCATAAAGTACAAAAACGCAAGACAAAAGGATATTTGACAAATTGACACGACATAGAGAAGCATACACAAACACACCTGTTATATAACCCGGATCAAGTTCCGTAATACCAGAAAGACCACTGTCAGGACGGGACTTGCAATCAGGATGATCTGTTTGGTTGTACGGATCCAGCACCATGCACTTAAGCCAGCAATTGACAGCAGAAAGAAGCTGCAAAACAAATGAATTCTCAAATACCATACTATTAATTCTTTAAATCGTAGCTCGTTAGTGCTAATTTCATATGCAGTAAAACAAACAGACAAGACAACGGTTCTAAGGTAGTAGTTATACATGGACACTTCAATAGTGCGAACTGCAAACACCTCATTGACACTTTATTTTTTTTTCTCTCTCTATCTCTCTTTTGTCACATCACATCACCTATCATACACTGGTACCAATATTTCTCTCTTTTCTATCTCTTTCTATTTTTAGGTGTATACTAGCATCCCGGTGCTAAAACTAAGTTCCAAGCAGAGCAAATGCACAAATTCTTCATACGTCGATATTCTTTCAGACGCATTCTTCTAGAATCTACGTCTTCGTCAGCATAAACACACGTATAGAATTGATAAAAATCGATACAGCAGTTACAATTAAGAGTCAAAAATATCGATCACCAAGAAAGAAAAAACTATCGTGATACTTTTATTTTCAGAAACGGCAAAGTTTGATCCTCATGCAGTGAAATGAAAAACGACGTAAAACAACGAAGCGAGAGTGAGAGAGATTGCAACGTACTTTGGTCGTGTCGAGCCAGACCAAATCGAGAGGATTGAAATCGAGCGGAGAGTAAGGACAGTCGAGAATGGACCATGCTCGGAGCTGAGTGGATGCAAAGCCGGGGATTATAATGCCGGAGAGCTTCGAGTAGTCGAGCTCGGCGCCGTCGTCGTCGGAAGCTCCGGCGACGGCGAGCGCTGCGAGGAGGATGAGTGAGCAGAGTAACGGTTTTTTCGCCATTGCGAGGGAGAGGGATGGAGGGAAGAATGAAAAAAACGTGACTCTGACCATCGGTAGTTGGGAAGTTTTGCGAATAAATGAAAATTCCAATCGGAAATGGGTTTTTGACCTTTTTTTGGGAATTGAACGTTGAATTGAATCCCAGGTCATGGGCCCTTTCTGCTTCAACTTTACGGGCCTGTTTGAACTTTTAACATTCTTTTACAAAGGTGTTAAAAAATTGATAAAACGAGTAAATAACCTTTAATATTTGAAAGTGTACTGCTTGTTACATTAATTTTATAACATTAAGGAAAATCTAAATAAGTTCTCAAAAGTAATTCATCAATTATATTAATTTAAAAGATAATATTAATATATATTTAAAGACTAAGATGACAATAAATAATTAAATTTAAAAATTAAATGAAAAATTAAAAAATTTAGAAAATTATTTAAAAAAAAAATAAAAATTAGATGAAAACTTGTTTAAAATCTTCCTCGTTCCAAAAAAAATTATGTAATTATTAAGAAATTGATATGTGTTTGAGATACAATGAAAACAATAAAATTGAAGCCTAAATCCTTACGAAAAGTAGCAGACCAATTCTAGTAGGTTGTAAAAAGAATGAATTAAATATAATTATTCTAAAGACTAAAATATAATATTATTTTATTTTGATTATAGAAGTAGAACTAAGGGGAAGACGAAAGCGCTGGTCAAAGACGGGGGAGGATGAAGGAGATTGGGCAGGTTCTTGGAAGTTTATGCATAAAGGATGTCAATTGGACGAGGTTACTGCGAGCTTGGGAAAAGTGGATTTGGAGCAAAGATTCTATTGCAGTCAAGGACCACTCGTCTATGCTCGTGTTAGATTTTTTTTTTTTTTCTCTACTGCAATTGCCATTTTGCGTCGTTTTTCAGTCCAGAACGTTAGACACCACGAGTTCTCAACTAGTTCCACTTCCCTACTTTCAACATCGTTCTGCGTGCAAACAGTTCTTGATTATCATTAAGATTAATATCACTAAAATTAATATTAAAATATTATTTTTTTATTTATTTTATAAATAAGAAATAAAAATCAATTATTAAAAATAAAATGAAAAAAAATAAATATTTTTATATTTATAAAAATTAAAAATATATTACTTTTTTTATATTATCATTTTATTCATTTTTTT
>JAMLFT010000808.1:0-36465 GCA_026544285.1 Pachyrhizus erosus | reverse complement strand
TTTGGTCTCCCTATTAAAAAATAAAAATATTTAATTTCTCAATTTTAAAAAATAAAAAAATTTAGTCCTATGTTCAATTTAATATCTTAACCGTAAAATTGATAGTACCTCAAGTGATGTATTAGTATAAAAAATGTATTTTTTAAATTTACTTATTGATGATTAAATAATTAAATTTAATAAATATATAATAAAAATATATAAAAACAAATCTTTTACATGTTTTAAATTTTTAATCAATTAGTCCATTTATATATTTTTATTAAATTTAATTATCTAGTTATCAATAAATAAATTCAAAAATATAATTTTTATAGTAACAAATCATTTAAGACATTAAAAATTTAATGGTTAAAATATTAAATTAGATCATAAAACTAAATTTTTTTAATTTTAAAATATTGAGAGACTAAATGTCTCTATTGTGAATTAAAAAAATAAAAAATCAAAATTATTTTTAACTTAAATTTTTAATGTTTCAAATAGCATATCAAATAAATGAATAATAAACGCATTCCAAACTCTGCCTCAAAAGTCAATTTGTCCAATAAGTAATTCAGTTTATTTATGCGACGTTCAAACGAATCTATTTAATTATAAGAAAAAAAAAATACTTTAATCAGATTCAACGATTCATATGATTAAATAGATAAATAACAATTCATCTTCTTATTTCAAATATCCCTCTTCTCCTGGCTGACTGCTGTCAATACAAAATTTTACACTTTAAATTGATTAGATATATTTTTTATATGAATTTTAAATTAGTTTTATACAAATTAACAAATTTATATTATATAGTATTATTTAATGATATTGTGAAAAAAAAAAATGCTATTTATGCATATATTATTTATTCAATAATAAAATAAGCTTATCCGAGGAGGTGTTCAATCCAAGGCAAACGTGTGGAGCCAGCTAGTCAAATCAGACTTCCTAATCCATATCTACTCTTCTTTCAGAAAAGAAATTTGATAATTGACTTTTGAATTCAAGGGGAGACAATTTTTTTTAATAAGTATTTTCTAATTTTTTTTTTTGAAAAATAAAATAATTGTTAGATTAACATGAACTTAATATCCTAATATTTTATTTATTTCTACAAATATTATATAATTCTCTTAATTTAATAAGAAATAAATCTATTTTCTTTCTTTTTCCTTTAAAATCACACTCCAAAACATACCTTAAAGAAACAAATCATTAGAGGAAAATGCACCCAATTCCAAGGTCACGGCATATTATACTACACTACATTTGAATATTTTAAAAGATTCATAATTTTAGTTCTAATTTTAAAATATTTTTTATATTAAAATTTTTCTTTAGCAATTGCATGACTCTTCATTTCCACAAACATTCCAAATGACACTTCACATGCAAATTGCAAAGATAGCAATTGCATTCCCAAGAGTCACCGAGGAAAATTTATTTTAAAAAATAAAAATTAATAAATATTATCATACATATAAAAATAAAAATAAATATATTATGATTATGAAATTTTAACATATCATACATAAATTGAAAAGACAATTTGACTTTCAAATCAGTTTACTTGAATAAAAAAAATACTTAACTTATAATAAAAGTGAAAAACTTGGGACAAAGTGGGTTTAAATGTATAAAAATGGAGGGGACAAAATACAAAAACTTAAGATAGTTACCAATAATTTTATTAAGAGTAATTTATATGAACAATTTTTGAAGTTTGATGAAATTACACAAACACTTCTTATTATTTTCTATTCCTGCAATAATTTTTTTAATTTTTGAAAATATATACTTATATCTTCTTATATATTATTCTAACATCTTTTTAGTGTTTGTAAGCATTACACTAATACTATTATATATTATATTAACACTTTTCTAAAGAGAAATAATAATAATGGTTAAAAAGAAAAAATATTTATATAATTTTATAAAATCTCAAAAAATGTTTGTGTAATTTACTCTTTTATTGAAGTTAAGGAGGCGCATTTGCATCCTTAAGACTACTTAGGACCCCCACTTGTACAAGTGTCTCTATTTGAGTTTACCATCAAAATATCAAGTGAGAACATCTAAACTTTCAAAGTTGGGAATGCAAGAAATTTGAAGGTAACGTCACACACTTGCAATAGAAAAGAGTCCATTTCATATTGTACATAGCAACAAAGCACCTTCTAAACAAACAACACATTTGACACACCAGAAAAATAAACCACAAGCCTAAAAAATCGTCAAAAAGAAAAGAACCCTGCATGTTCATCACTTGTACAAGTACAACATTTGATTTCATCAATAAGTATTTACTGAAATGTATATTATCCAATGAGTGTAAAAATCTATGCCTAAGATGAGTTAACACCACACTTTTTCTCCTCTTTACAAAGAATACATTCTAAAAGGAACGAAACCCGAGACAAGGTGGAAAAGTTAAAACAATTTTTAACAGTTTCCCACTTGAAAGCTTTGTATGACAAGGCCCTAATATTACTATGTAATGTTAAACTGTCTCATCATGCACTTACCTTATTTGAGATTATATGACGACAAGAAGACTTTAATGATTCCTTCAGGTTTCAGAGAAACTCTCCCAGACACAACAGTTGCTGTACAGCTGATGGCCTAGTTTGTGGGAACTGAATGAATAGAGAATCAAATTAAAGATAGTGAACAGTGACTCTTACCCAATAGGTTTTGAAGACTTGGTATAATGGAGGTATGGAGAACCATGTGGACCATGTGGACTAGACAATGTCCTTACAGGTTGACCCTTCCTTGGTACAGATACTAACTGTGTTCTGATGCCATTTTTATGATTTGGCATGGACATGGTTCGATCTACTCGCGCAATCTGGAAGTGGTAAGATGAGATAGCCATATCCTTGAGGCTTGGCAAAGGCTTCAAAGCTCGAACAACTTCACTCATCAAGGGTCTGGATTTTGGATCACGGCTAAGGCATTGAGCAGCCAGCTGGGCAGCTTTCTGCGCTCCTTTAACCGAGAAGTGACCTTCAAGGCGGGGATCAATTATCCTGTAGAACATCCTCCTATCTCCGAGTACAGGTCTTGCCCACTCCACCAGATTGTGTTCCCCATTTGGTCTTTTCTTATCAATGGATCGCCGCCCTGTGAGCATTTCAAGTAGCACTACTCCAAAGCTGTAGACATCACTTTTTGATGTCAAATGTCCTAATCAGAATTGGAATCTCGGGTTAATATTAAAATTTTAAGTATACATCTATGCACAAAAGATATAGATAAAATCACAGTAACAATTTCTAGTTATCATTAGGCAAAACCTGAGGTAGCTTTCTATTTTATCATGGCTCCTTGATTTTAAGATGAAGATGATACATTTTCAAAAAATAATTCAATAATTTAACAATATGAAACTTTTAAAAGTCCCCAGGCCACCCCTTCACCTTTTCCCTGTTTGAGGTTTAAACTAGAGTAATTGAGAATTATCTGAATGCCACCATCATATTTTTGAAATTGAAATAATTGATGATATTGACCCTTTTCTTATCAAAGTTTGTTAGATAATGATGCTGCTAATAATTTAGTCATAGTCATATTCATTTATCATACTTGGCAAACAAATTATAGAGCAGACAAAGGATTAAGCAGGTCACATGGTTGGACAAGAGTGCAACGTCAATGAAAGAGGTAAAAAAAAACATAGTGCTTAAACTGATCATGACTTGAAGGAGAACTAAATGTGGTTGACAGCTTGCTACTGACATGTTAGAGTATTTGTAAAGGATTACAGTGCCAGATTCTTCATTTTGTATTGTAGTTGTAGTGATTGCAATTGATATAATAGCTATTCTTTATCTCTCACATAAGATTATACAGTTTTAAATTCATAAAATTTATATAGTATCAGGGTTCGATCATAGACATCAGTATGCTTATAGATAGTACTTAGTGATTTGATAATCATTTAACAGTTTACACTTTTAATTTAATTATTTATTGGAGAACAATGTGTGCACATGCAATGAGTACATGGGTGAAGAGTTAAAAATGGAAAGAAATAGAGAATAACTCAGAAGTGAGACCAATACATTTGTTTGTTATGTATGGATTACAAAAGCAGATGTTCCATTCCAAACACTGTCTGGCTTAATGCCATAAGATGTAGGTGGAAAACAAGAAATGCTTTTATTTGGGTAATCTACTTCACCAAATCTGAATGTATATCTCAAACAAACTACAGGGCAGGGAAATTAAAGCTTAGAAATCTCAGGACCATATGAAATAATTACATATGCAGCTACAATGTATAGATGAGAAACTTGTGACCCTCACATTCTCCTTAGTATATTCAGAGTACACAATATTTCATCCTTTAACAGGAGCACTTTAATTTCTTCCAGTAATTGCAACTGGGTTTAGAGTGTAGTTAACATGAAATTAACTAGTCTGTGCAAGAAAATAAAAAGTAATGAGCAATTGGCAAACATTTAGTATTTTATTAGTTCAACTTCTGATATACGAATTAAAGAAGAGAAAACTCTCAATTTGGTCCTCCAAAGTTACCACATCACTACATTAGTCCTTCAAACATTTAGTTGTCAAATTAGTCCCTCAAATTTAAATGATCACCAAATTAGTCCCTCAAAGATATAAAATATCCATATTAAGTCCTTTAGTAGAACTAAAGTGATAAAAAAACTAATTTGGTGAGCAAGATTTTTGGACAACTAATTTGCTTACACATATAACTTTGAAGGATCAAAGTGAGGTTTTCCTCAGTAAAGGAATCATGACAGCCAAAGAACTTATAAAACACGAGCTTAGTTTAAAACTATACATGTCTTATGTGCAAATTCTAGAAAACATTAGCTATCGTGAGTCTTAGTTATATAGAGAAAGTATTAAGTTTAAGAAACATTAATACTAAAAAAGGAATAAGGAAGGCTCAAAACTCACCAGTCATCACATACTCAGGAGCAGCATAACCGTATGTTCCCATAACTCTTGTCGATACATGTGTCTTCTCCCCCTCAGGACCATCTTTGGCAAGTCCAAAATCAGAAAGCTTGGCATTATATTCCTATTAACATTTATTGCTTTTAGTTTTTGGTTTTGGGTTGGAGGAAGAATAAGAAATAAATAATACTTTCTTGACTAATTTACTTACATACCGCATCTAATAGTATATTAGATGTTTTGAAATCACGATATATTATTGGCCTCTGAGCCTCTTCATGCAGAAAAGTAAGACCTTTTGCAGCACCAAGTGCGATTTTCATTCTGATGGACCAAGGAAGAGGCAGGGGCCCTTCAACATAAAAAATGGTTGTTATAAGAAAAAGAATTAATCCAGACTGAACATGAAATTTTTTAAGAGAATAGTGCCAGGCAGAGACAATATATGCATTATTGGAAGAGAACCATTTTAGTTTAGTTTTTGTTTTCTATATGCATGAAAACCTGTGAGTTAAATAAAAACTATAAACTCCAACAATTAGTTGGAAATCAATTACTGGATTACGAGTATTTGTAATGTACAGAATAAGGTTTTATAAATAGGGAAAGCAGTTTTATGAATTCAATAGATTATTTAGATTCTAAATTGAGTTGTACTGGTTAGTTTCCTAGAACTATAGTTACTTATTTGCTAGACTTGATGAATACTTGTTATAATATAAGGACATTAAGTGTTATTTTTTTGGTTAATTTTATGTTTATATTGGGATAAGTAGTAGCATCAGCAACAATTATGCTCATTTTCAGCCAAATTTTAACTCAAGATGAATAATTATTTTATTTGATATATTTGTCAACTATCAAAACATCCAAATTTGCTGCAGTTATAAGGAAGGTGTTACGCAGAAATAAACAAACAGTAGTGAAGACATGCAATAGAAATAGAAAAGGTTTACCGAAGAAATAAAAAGGTTAGTAGTGTACTTCTAAAGAGGTGGTTCTCCAAACTGCCTCGGGGCATAAACTCATAAACAAGTAATCTTTGGTCGTCTTCAATACAGAAACCAATCAATTTAACAAGATTAGGATGGACAAGATCACCAAGATAATTTAACTCAGCCTGGGAAGTAGAGACAAATTGAAAATGTTAACACAATAAGACTTATGACATAAAAAATAATGAAAAGGAAAGAATAGAGAAGGGTATATAAGTTTCGTACAAGCCATTCTTTATGACCCTGATGTCCATTGTGATTGAGGGTCTTGACCGCAACCGTAAGCCCAGTGCCAGGTTTCACAGGTGCAGTTCCATTCTCCTCAATCCAACCCTTGAAGACACAACCAAACCCTCCCTCACCAAGAAGACTCTCTGGTCTGAAATTCCTAGTTGCCACCTTAAGCCCATTAAATGTGAATTTTCTCAAACAAGAAGCAAACTTCAACTCCTCACTGAATTTTGGAGTAGAAGGGTTACTTTCTGCATCACTAGTTGTTGTAGAGGACTCCTGAGGAGCAACTGTTTCCTTTGTGATTTTATCAGATGCAGATTTGTTTTGCTCTGATCCAATCATCACAGACTTGACAATTTCACCTAAAAATAAGAATAAATGGACACTTAAATGATTTGATTACAGCATTCTTGACTTCATACAACTTCATTGCAATTTCATTATACTTGTATAATAACAACGACGAAATAGTAAAAAAGTAAATACATTCAAGCAGTGTCGTGCAAATGGTCGATGCATCACAAACTTGTTCGTGCAATTCAGAGCTATTTCTCTAATTTCCTATATGATTGAATAATGATTCTCAGTGTCAATCTAAAATTTTCATCATAATTTATTGTAAGGTGCATATAGTGGTTTTATTTAATACTTAAAATAATTGTCAGAACAATTAGATAAAGTTTACAAAATACTTTTCTCGGCTCTTCCCCCTAACATAATGCTTACAAAAGAACATGCCGTGGTCCAAAGGTAATGCAGAAAAGAACATGGCTTTGATTTTGAAAAGCCTTAATTATTTACCAAAGAATTAGTTAGATCTCCAATTTCCTCAACACAAATGCACAATAATAATTCACCTCACTTTTATTGCAAGAAACTCAGAATTCATGTAGTTTCTCAACACAAATTTGCAGTCTCAAACACAAAAATAGTTTTGGTTAGATTGTATAACCAAAAAAGTAAAGACAAACAACCATTTTTTGCTACCCAAAATTGATGTCAAATGAGAAATAGGACATATTTCTATGAAACTAAAGAAGCTTGATGTGGAAAAAAAAAATACCATTATGGGCACTAGTGCCACTTATGGTGCTATCAACTTTTGATCTTGAAGGTATGCAACTCCCAAAGAAGCTAAATCTAAACCGCCATTTTCTCTCCTTTCCACCGCCTTCCTTCTTCTTCCTTCCCTTTGACGTGTCCACATCCAAACTCCCTGCCTGAACTGCATTACTCCCAAACCCCATCTTCCAAAAACTCTCACAAACAAGTTTCCATACCCCAAAATCTCAAACTTTAGACACAAAGCCACCTCAACTTCAAGCCTTCAAACCACCCCACTTGCAATAATTGAACAATTTTGCTTTTTGAACTTGGGATATCTCTCTGCCGAAAGATAGGACTAGTCTTTCGGGGTACACTGAATAATGGTATCGAATGTTAGATATAAAGATAGAGACTAATTCAACAATTTGGAATTAAGAAAAAGGAAAGATATCATGGTACTGAATGTTATGAAGGATCAACAAACACACATGTACACTGGTGAATGAGTGAAACCAACAACACAGCAGAACACAACACAAACCAAACCAAGTTGTGAACAGAGTCCAAACTCGAAAGCAAAGTGGGGTGGTGTGGAAGAGAGAGAGAGAGAGAGAGGGGGTGTTGTGTTGAAGAGGAAAGCGGGAGAGTGCTTGTGACAGAGGGAAAGTTTTTCCACAGCGGGCAGGGAGGGCAGGGCGGGCAGGCTTGAAAACGTGAAAAGTGGAGAGTGGGGCAGGGCGGGCAAGAGAGAGAAAGTGATAGCCATTTCTTTTTCTTTTTGAAAACAGCACCGCCACTTGGTAAATTGGAACCTACGACATATGACTTTCGCTTTGTTCTCTAAATTATTCCATGGATAATGTTGTTATTTTCTTGTGGAAAATCATTATGCAAGGCTGAAGCCTAGGCTACCCTCACTTTGCTTCACACGTGGTCTAGGACTATTCTTGGTTGAGTTCAACTTAATTAATTCAATTTTTATATAAAAAAGTTTTTAAATTAAACATAAAAACAATATGTGATATAATTTCATTTAAATAAAATGCAATATTAAGTTTGAATTAAACCAAATTCACCTGTACGATTCAATTTTATAGTTTTTTTTAATATTCTAAATTTACTTTAATATGATTTTTCAAGATTACTTTTAATTTCAATTATATAAACTTTTTATAAAAAATAATTAATTATAGAATATTGATAGAAAATGAGTCATATATTGTGAATATCATAATCTCATAATTTAATCTAATCAAAATATTCAAGACACATAGAATTACATATTACAAATGTTAAAAGTTCAAAATATTACTGATTCGATTTAGTCTTAACAATAAAGCTGAAAATAGAATTAAACTACAAAAGAAAAAAAAATGCATTTTTTGAGTTTTTGACCTTTTGTTTTCAGTTTGATTAATTTCTAATTTTTTTATCAGATTGATAATTTAAAATGATTTTGTTTAATTTTTTAACAACCCTAACTTAGTCCATATGTAAGTTGGTAAGGAATAAAGTTTATATATATAAACTTTAAGTTTCCTTTGTAAGAAGTAAAATAAATTTGTTTGAGTGAGTAAAATAATTATAGGAGATAAAATTCTACTTTTAAATATTTAACTTAATTATATATTTAAAACTTAAATTTAAGATTATTGATAAATGTTGATTTGTGTGTTTGATGGTGTGAGGAATAAACTGTTTCTGGATTTATTGTTATTATTTTGTTTATATGTGTTTTTAATTTGTGTAAATATAATTTTTTTATTTTAATCCTTAATAAAATGTCGGTCTTGATTCTGTAAATTTAATTTTCTTATATTGATATGTATCACCATTTACTAATAATAACATGATATATATCTAAATATGTCACATAAATATCATTATGAAATGAAATGTGCGGTATATCATATTAGTAAGTAGTAAAATATAAATAATTATTCAAAAATTTAAAACTTATAAGGATGAAAACTAACACAAAAAAAATATACAGAAATTAAAATTAAAACAAATCATACTTACAAATACTAATAAAAAAAATCTTTTTACTTTTATGTCCTCAAAGCACGTTATAATTTTTTACAAGCGTTAAAGTTTTGCATTTAGAAATGAGACCTTATATTTAAGTTTAACATAATTGCAACGTCCTCGATTCATATGATGAGGCCAATGATTACTATTGGCGTAATTTTTAGCTCACTAGGATTGTTCTGTTGTTCATATTTTTGGCTATCATGTCATCGTAAGGAATATAGCTCTCAACAAGGAAGCAGACACCAAAAGCAGTTAATTTTTGTCTTCGGCTACGTTGTTTCTGATGTTAACATGCATGACAAAAGAGGTTGAGCACTAGTAATTAGTACTTATCTTTTGATATAACATAAGTTATATGACAAGTTTATTCCTTCATATGTTAATATGAATCTCAAAGAAAGTGTAAGAAAAGAAATAGAAAGTGAAATAATTTTATAGTTTGTTTAATAAGAAAGAAAATAAAAAAAATAAGTATATATATAAAATGACATAAATATTCTTAAAAATATATATACAGATATAAGGTGACTTTGATTATTTAATATAAAAAAACAATGCATACTTCTTTTATTTTCTTTTCAGTTTGGAAGGAAAACAAAGCATATAAGTCTCGCTTTTTTTTTTATTCTTTCCATCTATTAAGTAACCAATAGAAACGAAAATAATTTTTCTATCTTTTCTCATTCATTTCTTTCATTTTAATGTTCCAGACAAAACATTAAGGATTTTGATTCATTATCATCATAAAATTATACTAAAATTTATACTTTTTTACCATAAAATATATTTGTCTAAATAAGTAAAAATGCATGTGTCCTTTGATTTTAATAACTTAATATTATCACTCACTTTAAATTGATTAATAATATATCTTTATTTAGTCAATTCATAAATAAATTTATTTTAAAAGAATTTTGTCTTAATTTAATTATAACTTATGACTATAAAAGATGTCTTTACAAAATAAAAATTTAGTAGTTAAAGTAAGAAACTTGGCAATTAATTAATAACTTAAATAGAAAACAATTTAAATTGGTCGCTAAATCACTTATCTCCAATATGTCTTCATCAATTTTTTCATGCGAAAAAGAGATGTCTTATTTATATATAAATTATATAATATTATTTTTTGTGTTTACATATCTGTTACATTATTTATTACATCTCATACTTTTTTCCCTCTTTTTTAGTTATACAATTTGTGAGTTTGATTCATTATTTGTGTGGATATTGTCAAACATCAATTGGGTAAGCTACATTATCCTTGTGCATTGATTATTTATGGGATTCGGCAACTTCTTTCTAGTGAAGGAGTTGGTAATCTTCAACATGTTTACAGGAAGCTAATTCTTGTGTTGACTGAATAATCAGGTATGGTGTTTTCTCTGATGTAGTTTTTACTAATTAGGATTCTTGTTCTACTTTACCTAAATGATTTTTTTCTAGCTAATGCCATGGATAGTCTTTAATTAAGACAATGATTTGTTGTTTTGTTTTTCTAATTCACATTGATAAAAAAAAAAAAAGCTGTTCAAACAATATTTCTTGTAAAAAAACAAAACATCAGTCACTATTTTACTGTATTTTAGAAATCAAATCGAATAGAAAAAAAAATTAGTCAGGTGTCTAGTTCAAATAAACTACTGAACCCACTTAAAGAAAAACCAATGAAAATCAGCAAAAAAAAAAAAAAGAAAGTTTAGAGCAGGTTATGAAAAATGCTTAATATAATATTATTTTGACTTATTTTTTAAAAAATTAAAAATTAACCTAAAATATGTAGTATTTTTAATTTTATACTAAATATAAATTTTGTTATTATTAATATATATGTTGATATTTATTGTTGAAATTTTAACTTAAGTATTACAAAAAATTTGATTTGAGTTTTTATGTTCTTTAAATGTTAAACAATGTTAATAAGCTATAAAATTATATTTCATTTTTAGGTTTTAATATGATAAAGTTATGATATTATGTTTTTTAATATTATTTTATGTATTGTTTAATTATATTATTATCTTATTAAAAATAAATTATGTTTTAATTCCCTCAAAATTCCTAATATTTAAATTTAGTCTCTTCTAACATTTGAAAGGATATGAACCTGATAGGCATATATGACAAAATATAAACCCCTCTGACTCTCTCGTTGACAATTGCTAAACTAAGTTAATCTTTGGTGACTAAAATCTTGAACCATGTATATTATTCTTTTTTGAGTTACCACTTAACAACTGATTTTTTTTTATCACTAAATCTAAATTTAGTAAGCAATTTCTTCATCACTAAATTGAGATAGTTTTTAGATAGCAAAATTATGGACGCTATATATTAATTTAAAATCCTTAGAACCATCCTGTTTATAAATATATCTAAATTATTAGAAACTTAACTCACCTAGAAGCAGCATTACACAAAGAAACCAATCATTAAATTAAAATTAAGACGATAACCGTATAGAATATTGTGGTATCATATCATCAAGAATGAATATGCATAGTTTGGTGCACCACATTTACTTTTTCTATAATTGTTCTGGTCAAAGTAATTTAGGACTTAAGAGCACTAGCACTACCATCCATTCATGTTTAGACACATTATCTACATTTATTGTTTTTTATATATATATATATATATTATTGGTTATTCATTTTGCATATACTGGCATTGGCACTCATTGCAGACTAACTTTATGGAAAGTTTTTTGAGCTAATATAATTCACCAAGGAAGAGACAATGGAATCAATCATTGTCAGGGTGCCCTTGATGCCTTTAAAAGGTTATGTTGAGTCAGTTTGTTGTGGCCCAGTACTAATGTCTTTGCTTGATGCCAAATTATAATTATAACTTTATGAGATTATTCTTGTCCACATTTGCAGCTCTATTTCACAAAATAGAATGACAAAATATGTTATGAACTTAGAGTATAAAACAATTTTATATAAATTATTATTATGTTTGATAAATTTGTTAATTTGTATCATATTTATTTTAAAATTTATATTTATAATATTTTTTATTGATTAATAATATTAAAAAATTTACACTGGGAATAAATAGACATTAAAGACGAATAAAATTATAGAAGTGTTATAACTTGTTTGTGCCTGCATCCATATCATCCATGATGCATCTTTGCCTGATGTTGGCCTCATGCATTTTGATGAATTCCTGAATACTCAAAAACTAACTCAATTAGATATATGAATATTTACGACTTAGGAACAATTATATATATACGATTTTGGAACAATATTTTAAGAATTATATATATACGATTTTGGAACAATATTTTAAGAATTAGGCCGGTCGCTGAACTGTTAACAACAAAGTTTAAGGTTGAATGAAGATCCAATCAGAGTTTATTTCTATGCCCTTAAATAGTATTACATGATGCTGAATGTATTCAAATATAGAATTAACAAGTTCTCATATATTATATGAATATTTATAAATTTAAATAAAATTAAAAGATAAAAATATCATAATTATTAAGAAAATAAATTTTTATATTTAAGAAGTAAAAATTATAATAAAAAATATTTTTATTATATTAAATAAGGAGAAATTAAAAAAGATAAGACTATTAAAATTGAAAAAAAATTACAAAAATAAATTATTTTAATCAGGGCGCACTATTTCTATTTTATTGATTTGACATGCTATGTTAAAAATTAAATTCAAATCAGAATTAATAGAATTTATGTAATAACATTTGAGATTAATAAAAAGTATAAAAATTAAAATATTTTATGTAAAAAATTCACATGATTAAATATGTATGAATAGGGATTCAATCTTTAAATTCGTGTGTATAAAAATAAAAATCTACTAGATGAGATAATTCTTTATATAAATCTTAGTATTTTAAAGAATTAATCTTTATCTTATAAGTAGAAAATATTTTAGCTTCGGTAAAAATATATCATATGACTTATCAATAAAATAAATAAATTGACTTATTAATAAAGAAATAAATTTTAAAATTTCTCTTATTCACAAATAACTAGTAAAATTTGTTATATAAGAATTTATTATTTTTATAAAAAAAATACTAAAATTTATTACCATAAATTAAATTTTAATAGAAAATGTGGATTAAAACAAATAATCAGGGATCAAAATTAAAATCTTGCTTGGTGGACAATTTGTTCAGGAAAAAATAATTGAGTAGTTATTATTAGATAAAACTAACAATTTCAAGAAAGTATAAGAATATTCTACATTGACAATTTCAGTATATCATTGACACCCTACCACGGTAAATTAGAAGTATCTTTGCATTTTACCATTTTTATAAAAAATATCTCTTTATGATTAACTTACATTATTTTATTTTACTTTAATTTTTTTATTATTAATTAAGATTTTACTTTTTAATCTTTCTTTTTAAAAGTGACTTTAGAAAGATAGGAAATTATTTATTTATTTGAAAGTTTTATTTAAATTAGAAACTACTTTTTATCTTATCATAATTATAGGTACACTTTTTTTCTTTCTTTTATTCAAGATATCTCTAATTGTTAGAGATTTCGAAATATAAATATCTATTTAAAGAATCAACATATTTAATGTATATTTTCTCATACATATATTGTTGAGAATTAAATCATTTAACTATATATACGATGAGTATGGTTATTTTTTAATTATATCATGTTATAATGATGCCAAACATTTAATATTTTAAAAGATGCTATTTTTCCAACTTTTTTTTAGAAAAATAATACTACTTATACATAAAATTTTTATGACAATTATACAGAATCATTTTTTATTTTTAATTACATCACTTATTATTATGCATTTTTCTCATGTCATCCTTATCCAGTAAATAAAAGTTACGTACAAATACAACTACTCTTCTGTAAAACTACTTACAATAATTACAAATATAATTTATTTTCAAAACTTAAACAAAACACTAAAACTTTTGAAAGTGCTTTATTTTGAAATGGATAAGGAGAGGTAGCAAAATTAGTTGAACCTATTTTTAGGCCAACTCACATATTCCGCTCAATTTTATAGCCCACCCAAAAAAGAATATCAGCTTTAAAAATTGTAATATATTTTAATTCTTTTATACTTTGTAAGCTCTAACAAACCCATTAACCCACCAATCCACTTAAAATGGATTAGCTTTAGCCCAGCCCAGCTTGACTAGCCTTTCACAGACTGATGGAGACTGTTGTGTTCTTTAAACAAGTTTCAGTACCTTCCAAAATTATTTTTAGATAAAATATATTTTTTTTTCTTTAACAAAATTAATGTTCAATTTTATTTTTTAAAAATATTTATTTATTTATTTACCATCTCTTTAACTTTAAAATATATTTTATATTCTTCTTTAAATTTAGACAAAAAAATATATTTAATTTCTTTAAATTTTATATTTTTTTAAATAAACACTTCAAACTTTAATTATATTCTCATTTATGTTTACAAATATTTATTTATTTATTGTCCCTTTAGTTTTAAAATATATTTTATATTCTTTCCATTGATGCTTAAGTTTTATATAATTTACAAATAGATATCATGGAATTTAATTTCATTACTTAAAATTTTATATTTTTTTAAATAAATATCATAAAATTTAATTATTAATTCATAAAATAATTTAAATAATACTTTATAGAAAAATAAAAATACTTTAAATAACACTTAAAAAATATATTTCAAAACAAGAGAACAACACAAATAAAAAACATCAATCAATTTAGTGGGATAAAAGTAAGAGTTTTAATCGATGTGGAGCCAAGGAAACTTCGAAGCAAGTTCGTTGTTGACAAAATGAATGAATGCACATAGTTAAAGACTTGTTAATATGGCAGGAAATGTTTCAAAGAATGAAAAAGAAAAGAAAGGAAGCAGAAAGGAAACATCTCCCACAACAACCTTCTCACTTTCCAAGAAAAACAAATATCCATCCACTCTCAAATTTAAGAGAAGACAATCCAATCCAATTCAATCCAATCCACCAAAAATTCACACCATGACTTCTTCTTCATCACTTGAGCTTCTACCTCTCACCAATTCTTCCCATCACACACCCCAAAAGCTTCCCAGTGTCTTACCCTTCTTTGGTTTCATCAACATGACAATCAGCAGCGTCGTCACAATCTACCGTGCACACAACAACAACGACACTCCCACCATACTCTTCGTAGCTTTTGTCTACTTTGGTTCCTTCTTGTTGGACTATTGTTTCCGCTTGTACCACTCCTTACCCCCATCTTCATCATCATCTTCTTCTTCTTCTCCTTCTTCCCATAATAGACGCAACGTTAAAATCATCATTTGGGTCTTGATTAGTTCCATCATGTTGGGATTTGCATGCGAGTTTTCAACGTTTATGAGCTTCCTTGAGTCTCTATGCTTCTTTGGACTTGTGATTAGCGGCAACATGTTTCTTTTCTATGTCTACTTCATTTGGAAGGGTAACAAGAGTGCTCCTGGTACTAGTGCTTGCTCCAACAATGCTACTTGCTGCAATAATGATTATGATTATATACCATTAACAGAGGCCAAGATTGTTGATGATGTATGATGCTACTGGAGGTTATTGAACTTGTTTGAAGTAATTTCAATTGAGGGTGTTTTTTTGGTCTGAATTCATTTACTTGTGTATTTGTTTATAATGAAAAGATGTTATGTTTTCATCTTGTTACTTGTTGGATGTTGTACTTGATAAAGAAAATGACGAAAATAATATTATCTAATAATTAAATTCTAGACAGAATAAAAATATTTTGATATGTTGTAAATAAAAATCTGATGATAATTATTACGATTATAGGGAAATACTCTGTCTTCGGTGCTCTGCGACAGTGGATGTGTTACTTATAAGCATTTCCAAGTTTGAGTCAATGAGTCAGTAACCAAATAGTGAGAGAAAGAGTAATAATATAGGTTGAGTTGAGGTGACTAATACAAGGCTATTTTGTTTAATTAACGTTGATAAACATTGATCGGTAGTGGCGGATTTAGTATCTTGAATTAGTTTAGGTAATTTATTTTAAAATAAATAATAATAATAAATTATTGATCATACAATAGATTTAAATAATTTTTTTTATATATATAATTACATCCAAGTAAAGGGGTACATTTTTAATATGTTGTCATATTTTAATGTCTAGAAGTTGGATTGTTCTGCTATTTGGTCTTATGGACTACTATTGGGCCAAATCCCAGTCTAGAACATATATGTTATATACCATTGCGATAAAGTTCAAATATAATGATTCCAACATTAACTCAACCACTTTATAAAATCTCATCACGCTTCATGACACTATCTTTTGTCTCAATGTATAAATCATTTTACTTAATTCATATTTTTTTTTTAAATTGATAAAATTAGTTAATAAAATCAAATTTATCAATAATATATATTGTTCTTCAAACTTATCTTTAATAGTTTTTAAATTAATTAGTTCTTTTTTTAACTAAATTACTTCTCATATAATTAATTATTGTTTGGAAAAAAATAATGATGCTGTAATTAACAACTTTTTTTTTCTCTAATCCTAATACAAGAAGGAAAGTGTTTATCTCATTAATGTCCACCATTTGTTATTTTATTGCTAAAAAAGTTGTTAATTAATTAACAATACTTTTAAAAAATAATTAATATAATAAATAATTAAAAAAGGATCTTAAAAAATATCATAAACAAACTAAGAAAGATTTTATATGTAAAGATGGAGGTAGTAGTTTGGAACTTTGGAGATTGTGTATATCCAAACCAAGTTTAACATTGATTAGTATAACTCATTTGCAAATATTGTTTCTTTAATCTCATCTTAATTAATAAGCATAATAATATTTTACTATTTCCTTAATCAAATTAGACGATATTGTTAATCTTTTTACTTACAAATTTAACAATGATAGCCTTTTTCAAGGTCTTCTTAGCTCTCTAATCTCTTTTTTTAACAACTTACCAATATGAAAGGTTCTATATCATAGTCATAGTTTTCAAAATCAACTCAAATCAACTGATTGGATTGATCAAACCAATAACCAAAGGTTTAGCTACTTCAAGTCTTTTATTAGACCAGATATGTTGTCAACTTGAATTGACCTGATTGGTTCTATGGTTGAATTGGTGAATCGATTTGGTTGAATCGATGAACCAAAATAGTTGAACTAACTTAAGCAATATTAAGTATTTTTTACAAAATGTAAAATTTAATAAAAATACAAAAAAAAACACACTTAAGAATTAAACCAATGACCTAAAAATTGTTAAGTGAATCAACTTACCACAAAATGATCATGATTAATTATTAAATTTATAACACAATTAATACATATATTTTATGTTACTTTGATTTGTATAGTTCAATTACTGACTCAATTGTTCGATCAATGATTTATTAACTTAGTACTTAGATTGAATTGATAATTGGTTCAATGATTTTTAAAACATCGATCATAGTATCTTTATTATCATCAACTCTCTCTTCTTAAAAAAAATGAAGCATGAGATAATGAGTCATTGTCTTCCACAAAATGATCATTATTAGAATCTTGCTCCAAGAGTCATTCCCTTTGATCTTAATCATAACATCTTAGTATGATAATTTTTTTTTTCTATTATTCATTTGTAATATTTGTTTCCTCTATGCAAATATAAGTTATTTTAGGCATTTCCTTCCTCCACCATAATATTACATAAAAGAGTTCTTCATCATTATTCACACTTGATAACACACTCATTAGAGAGTCCTAAAGCTAATTAGGAAACTTAAGAAACTCCAACAAGTTCTACTATGTGCGACCTAGCATTATAGTGAGGGTAACACACTTATTTATGAAGTGTGTCCTTTAACAACCTTGTAATTATTCTCATCTTTTGTATAGGGGTGGGGGTGATGTGTGTGGTGTCATTCTCATGTGTGAGAGAGGGTGATTTTCATTACACCTTACCCACACGTGATGGGTTTAGAAATTCTTTGCTTTAGGCTTAGGGTCAAAAAGTTACAAGTTTTTTCTAGCCTTGAAATGGTTTTATGATCGGGGTTGATTCATAGGTAATTTATGTGATACTTCAATTTCAATTATATTTTCAATTAAAAAGAAAACTCTGATACCAACTAAATGTGATGTTCAAAATAACTTCCCTGTTTATAATTAATTATCCTTTATTGAGTGTATTTTGTTTCATTCAAACATGTTTCATACACTTAAAAATAAAATGACATTCCCCAACATATATTTTTATTTTTTATTTTACAAGTTTTACAAGGTTCGTTTGAACTTTAAAAATAAACATCATTGGAAGAAATAGTTTTCAAAAGAATTCAACTTTTAAAAAATTATTCATGTGAGCCTTTATAAAACTTTAGTTAGACAAATAAGAGTTGCACAAATTCCTATTTTCGTAAGCAGGTAAAAGGAAATACAAATTTTAGCGGAATTTATTTTTTACATGTAAAACGTAATGCGTAGGATAATAATTTATAACATAAGAGATCCATCAAATAAATTTTTACCAACATTAGTGCATTTCATTCATGTCATAATCACTAGAAGTAATAAAAATAATAGAGTGTCAATATACAGACCAAAGATACAAAAAGAATAAAGTTTTTCAAAAAGAAGATTTATGATACTCATATATAAAAGAATGACCTAGTCTGCCCATACACGATATCCTAATTAGAACAGTAGTAGTAAATTCTGTCATATACACACATGTATATATCTACCCTATGAGCTACACATCATCCCCTCCCTCTATGCAAATCTCCAAGATGGATCCTCCTCCTACAGTGGATCATGGACCCACTACCCCTCGATTGGCTGTACTACTAGACAGAAGATCGACTTATCTCGACATCGGTATTTGAAAAAAAATGGGGACGTAAGGAGTGAGTTCTTTGTCCAAACCGAGTTGCACAATCACACGTATAAACGTTCTCACTCACTCTTATCATCACTGTTGTGTTATATGTACTTCACTAATAGTCGTATTTTTGGACTCACAATGTCTTTTGACCCTCAAAGTCACAGAGGTCTTACATGATGTATACTCATCATTATTTGTTTTCGAGTGACGATTGGGAAAACATATCATGTCTGGTACTTGAATCAAGATACTCTCAATCAACCATGCTAATGCTCTGTATTTGTCAGGGACACTAAACTGATTACGTTAGTCCCTCCGCCCTTAAAGTTATCACAACTTGGCACCTCAACACAACCCCCTAGGACTCTTCAAGCCTACAAACATTCTTCAAGTACCATTCTATAGTCAATCTATGCAATCTCTAATCTTAATTTCCTCACACACAAATTTATCGCAATAATCGTCAACCACCTTCATCACTATCATGATTGAGTCTTAGTCAAATCACTGGTACTAACACGATGACTTTTCACAAGGGCATAATCTCTTTATCATCAGCTATCACATCAACATAGTCATTGTATTCTCATCTCAACATTAGGCTTTCTGGACATCAATCCTTAAGTCCTACAACCACCAACACTTCAGCCTCATAATTCATCGACTTTCATGAGACTCATCACCCATCAATCACTGCATTTCCATAAGCTCGTCCATTCATCAAGTTCAACACATTCACATTTTCACAACTTTCAATATCATACCCATCTCTGTTGCTAGATATGACCAAACAAAGTCTTATCTACTAAGACTCCATATCAATTCATTTGGGTGGTCCCATTGGCAACAACAGTCCATCCTCAACATTAGTCAATCTGCTCTCATGATGACTTTTGGAAGTCATATTTCTTAATTTACTTTTACGCGTTCTATCGTGTAATAACTCATTGAGAAGTTAGTTTTTAAAATTCTCTTTTCACGTTTTCTCCAATTCTACAACATCTAAATTATCGGGTTTTTGGATTGTAATTTCATTGAGTTTACACATTACGTCAAAAAATCCTTTTATGATAAATTTTTATGGAAATCTCTTCAAATTGATAAGCTTGTCTATTTTTCAAAACGTCGATTTTTTTTAAAAAAACATTCATTTTATCTTTAAAAATTCATTTTTCCTTCATTTTAAATCCGATTTGAGTGAAGTGTTTTTCCTACATTCTTATAATTAAATTTTCTAGCCTAGCAACCAGATTTCCTATTCAAATTCGTTCCAAAATAGTGCAGTTTAAAAATTTGATTTTCAACTCTTAAAAAGGTTTAATACATTCTTAAAAATAGTCATTCTCTTTTTTTTAAAATCCGAATTGAGTGAAAAAAATTTCTACATATTTATAATTAAATTTTCAAACCAATTATCTAGTTTTTAGGTCCAAATACCTTACTAAATAGTGCATTTTTAAAATTTATTCTCAGTTAGACTAGTTTTCCATAAATTATTTTTCACATTTTGAAAAATGTCAAAACTCCTTTTATTTGATCCTTACTTGTTTTCCCTTGTCTCTCTATGTTTCTTAATATCAAAAATTAATTTTTCACATGGCCAATCTAGCCATAAAATTTAATTTTGAATTTTCTCCCTTGTTGTAACAAATTCCTATTTTTGTAAAACCACATTCACAAACTTTTTTTTTTTTTTTATTCCTTAATCCAAACCTTACAAAAATTTTACTTGTCATTACCAATAGGTTAAAGGCCCTAAAAAAATTATTCCAGTCCAATCCAAACATTATCCCGTTCTAGATAAATTTTTAAAGTTTCAGCAACTTTACAAACTTTGCTTTTCGTTGTAAAAATAGAGTGATATTCTAGCTAAACAAACAAGAAATTATATCACATTTTACACCATCAAATAAATAGTTTTCAGCTACACAATCATCACAAAATATTTGTACAAGCTTCCCACATCATTATAAGGATTTATACTCAAGATAAAAATTGCAAAAACACAAAATAGCATCCAACACTCCATTCATTTGGTGTGTTGCCGTATATATTTGAAAATCATCATATAAAAACCATCCAACCAAACAATAATTTAAGGACTTCATTCCCTTCATATAATAGATGAAAATAGACTAGAATGGGTTAGGAAAACTCTTCCTTACGTAGGTGAAGACTCAAAAAATTTTCTACACAAACTTGGTGGGTTATAGGTGTTGTTCCAGCAGCAACTAGCTCCACTTCTCCCCTTTGTGCATCTGCCATGCGAATTATGAAGACTTAGGAGGTTCACCTGCTTCAAGAGGAGAGGTAGGAGAAGAGGTATAAGGGTTGAGAGGTGAGTATGATGGCTGCTAAGCAACAGAAAAATTTGTTGCAAGGAGAAGAAAGAAGCTTGACGATGCAAGGGAGAGAATGAGAGTTGTAATGACCTAATTTTCTACTAAGTTTTTTTTATATATAAGTAAGAACATAAATTTTTATAACTGATACTACTGTCATTTAACATTAAAGTAAACATACAACCCTACTTTTAACAAGTTTCATTATTACTACATATCGAAAGATGAAATTAACTTTTCTTCATTCTTCTTTACTAGGAACATTCTAATGGATCTTTTTCCTCTATTGATTCTTCCTTCTTGGATAGTCTAGAAGTATTGGCATAGGTTGAGCTAGATGACGGATTAGGGTTTGACTGTTGCTTGCGTCAAGGTTGTGATGGAATTCTTGGTGGGGAGTTAGTGAATCAGGATGGTGTTGTTTGTGTCAAGATTATAAGGGTATCAATTTGTTTGGGTGAAGTAGGTGAAAAAGGGTCAAAAGAGAAGAAATTAAAACGAACAAATCTTGAATAAGTGTCAAGCTAGTATAATGGGTCTCTGGTCCATCTTCCGTAGAGTGACATGATGGATAGGTGGAATAAAGGATGAAATTCATCACACATCTTCTCTTGAAAAATTTGGGATATGTAGGAGTGAGTCACTCATTTTTCATCAAACACAAACAATAGACGTTTACTCTCATCTCACCGTTACGTTTCGTATTAATTTGCTACTAGCGTATCAGTGCCCTTTGTTGCATCTTTCTACTAACTTCAAAGGACTTATGCTAAATGTATCATTCATTCTGTAATTACAATTTGAGTGATGATCAGGAGTACATATTCTGATTCGGTATAAAGATTCAAATACTCTTCACCGATTTTGATAATGCTTCAAGAAGTCGAGGTTGTCAAACCAACTCAGTGTAACCCTCTTTTTAGAGCAGTTCACTAACTTAGCGTCTCTACACCCCCAATGACTTCTACAGTCTCTGTATATTCCTCAGGTACGAACTATAGTCAACCCATTACAATCCTTTAATCTTGTATCTCACACAAATTACTATTAATGGCTACTTCTTGCCTTTTTTCGATCAAGTCTCCAGGTACAAGATCCAACTCACATCCTCTTATATGAAATCATGTCTCATATCAAACATTTTATTCATAACAATATCAATTGACCAATTTATCAATTATCTTGGCTCTTTCTAGCCAAAGATCATTCTACGGGAGAGATCATTACGTCATGGAAACTTATCAAACTTATCGTAGTCCTTTGTATACTATTCTAGGGTTTTTCATTTAAGTTTACCCTTTACGGATAGATATAAGACACTTTTCAGTCAAACAGATCATGATAAAGAATGAATTCTGTAATAATATTAACAGTCATAACACACACAACATCAAGAGGAATTATTGTTTTGTAAGAATAACTCAAAGTTTCATATTTAACTAAAATTATAAGTATATTAGCAAGTTTTATCAATTTATATTAAAAATGGTATTTTAGTAATTTTACCTTTTTTTATAGCTATATTGTAAATGTCTTTTCAAATCATAAGTATTTAGTATTTAATCCCCATTTAGGATAGAATTATATACTGTAATTTTAGTTGAGGAAAATTTGATAATTTTTCACTATGAAGGGTATTTTGGTCATTTTATCTTTTAAATTTTATTTTAAATTCAACATCTTATACATAAATAATCTCCCAATGATATATATATATATATATATATATATATATATATATATATATATATATATATATATACTTATATATCTATATATATTTTATATATATCTTTGAATTAAGAAAATTACTTAAAACTTCAAAGTTTTAGAAGAAATGAACTAGGGGTATTTTGGTCATTTTTATTTAAAATTTATTTGAATAAATTTTTTTCACATTTGATTTCATTAATGTTTTTAGTTTACTTAGTGCTAGGGTAAAATAGCCTTACTATCAATTTCCTAAATTAAAATAAAAAAATAACAAAATTTTAAAATTTTTAACCTAGGGGCATTTTGGTAATTTTCACCCTAGGGGCAAAACGGTCATTTGACCATCTTCATCTTCAATCTCGGGAACAGAGGTTCAGTTTTTGGCTTGGATTTGTTTTTAAACTTCCTAATTTCTTCCGTTCTTCTTGCATTGTGATTATTTACAAAAAATTCAGATCATTTACAATTGAATTCAAACATATTTAACTACATTTATATAAAATTAAACTAATGGAAATCAGAAATCAAGAACGAAAGTGCAGAGTTTGTTCAAAATCTATTTTTGAATTTTCTTATGAATTATGGAGAATTTCTTAACTAGAATGATTTGAACACTATTAATGAAACATACTTTGCCTAAAATTGGATCAAAAATGGCATGAACAAATAGAAATGTGTCCTTCGAATTTCAGAATTTGAACTTTTCAAGTTCAAATCATTTTTAGAGAATTCTTTGATTTTATGAATGTTAAACTTTCAGAAATCTAAATTCAAACATACTAGAACGATTATAGCAATCAAATTTGAAGAAAAAACAACTCATCCTACCTCAATTTTGATTTTTTTCGACGAGAATTTGCAGTTTCTGACAAAGTTCAGACAACCTTTCAAAATTGCTATTTCTTCGTTGTTTTTTCCAATTTTTTTGGACATAATTAAAGCAAAGACTATTTCGAAGCTTTTCTTAATTAAAATAAACCAAGGAGGACGAGCGCTCAAAGAGAATTGAGGAAGAGAAAAATTTCTAATTGATATTATGGATGTCAACCCTAAGGAAACTTTTATAACCTCTCCACTGCCCAAACTTATCTTATTTTATTCCTAGGGGATAGGTGTAGGTGTGCTGAGTAAGAAGAGCTCACGAGGCAGGTTGGGCGGCTACTAGTATAGGAGAAACTTGAGGTTGAAGACAAAGGTGTCATGACAGTGTAAGGAAAACGAATGAAAGGATATATGTTTTGATTTTCACTAAAATGTCAGTAATGGGCCTAGCAGTTTAACTAGTAAACACTCCTCCTCTCCTTAAGCTCCTTGGGGGCTTGGGTTCGAATCCCTGCTTTCTCTTTTTGTTTTTTATTTTCCCTATTATTTACTCCTTATAAGCTAAATATTAACCATGATGCTATTTTCTCACATAAGGCAGTTAACCCATGTGATAAAACGTGCTCTTTTCTCTCATGTTGGTCTTGGGTTTGACCTTTGCCCAACATTTTTCTCTTTTTTCCCTTTCTTTTATTTTTTGTTTTTTATTTTTAAAATTATTATTTTTACTTCTAAATTTTTCCTAATATTTCTATAAATCATTTTATACTTTTCTCTACTTGGTCAAAGGTTTTCTTCCCAAAAAAATATTTTATATATTTTATAAATCTATTTATTTAATTTATTTAAATTATATATTTAATTATAAAATTCAAATTTTTGTCCTAAAATCCAGATTACTATCTAACCTAATCCTTTTCATTTTTACTCCTTTTTCTTATGCTTTGTATTTATTTAGAAATTTCTAAATATATTTTCTTTATAATTTTCTATTTTAAAATTAACTTATTTTTCAATTTATTTAATATAATTCGATCATCTTAAACTATTTTATTATAAATCATTAATCTTGACTATCTATAATTTCTAACTTTATATTTTATCATTTCTATTCTAAAATTTAATTTTACTTATTATTTTAATCTTTAACTAATTATAATTTCCTTTCTTTTCTTAATAAAATTTTAAATAATATTTCTTTCTATTTAAAATTCTAAATTTCACAAGAATTAAAATATCTTCATAATAAATTATAAATCTAATTTAGAATTATTTAAATTTTAAACAGGATGTTATAAGAGTTCAGCTGCATTGTGAGTCTTTTTATAAGACACATATTAAGTTAAGATTAATCTAATTAAGTAATTAAAGTCTCTAATGAAACCTCTAAATGGTGAGTCAAGTTTAAGGAACCTTATGGCCCAATTTTTGTGGAAATAGGCCTTGAAAACACTTATTATTACAGATAAATTGTTGCCGCAGAGGATTTAACGCGTCCAAAGACAGTCCACACACACCCATATCTCCTACTTTATTATGACTTCGGCTTTCTCAGCAGGGCGCCTACACCAAAAACGTCATAAGGCATAAAATTTATTACAACTTATAGAATTATAAGTCAAATTCTTTAAATAAAAAATAAGACTCAATAATTTTTTTATTTTTAATAAATAAATAAATTATTATTTTTATCTTTGAGATTAAAATGTATTAATCGTATTAATTATTGTCATTAGTTTTCTTAGTGTCTATAATGATAATAACTTATAAAATTTAAAAACTACTATAATGTACCAAGTTGTACACGTTAAGAATTAAAATTACAATAATTTTAATGTTAGAGATTTATTTAATATTTTTTTAATTTAAATATTACTATAACAGTGTCTCACAATTTGAGAAATTAAAATGATAGTTTACTCTTTAATAAATAATAAAAATTGTGATCAAATAATATATTAAAGAGTGTGTTATATGAAACAACATGAAAATCTTGAAAGCGCATAACAAAATGAAAATCAAAATAACAACTAAAAGCTTTACAGTCTAGCTCATTTTGGTGGAGTCAAGGGTGTATAAGACCCAAATCATCCCTCTAACCTAGTTCAAATTTTAGATTGTATTTTGAGGATGAGTTTGAATTATATTTCATATTGTTTTAACATGATCCAGTATCTTATATTATTTTTAAAAAAAAATATGTTTTTTAACAAATATATTAATAATAATTCTTTATTTAATAAATAGTATTTATAACATAATATTATATTTATAAAGATGTTATTTATTTTAAAATATAAATTATAAAATATATATTAATTTAAGTTTATGTTTTTTTTACGATTTAACATACAATGTTACCATTGATATATTACGATAATAAATTAGATTTACTTAATTTTGTCTTTAATTTATTGAATTTTAATTTAGTCCAATTTGAGTTTAAGTAAATGAGTCTAAAAAAAATTTTGGTCAGATAAGAATAAAGATAAATTTATCCTAACTCATTTCATGTTCATCCTTAATTGAAATATCTAGTTCTATTATAAGAAGAGTGTTGGAAGATGTGTTAAATAATTTTAAAATGTGTCTTTATTATTTTTTAATTATAACTTTTGTCTAATGATAAATTATCTTCAAGGAGACTTTTATAATAATATTTTTAATTAATTAATAATATGAACATTAATATATAAAAATTAAACTGTATGTTATTATTGGTTAAAACACGCCAATCCAAAATTAAAATTAAATAATGGACAAGAAGCGGTCATAGTTTAGCGGAGAGGCTGTAGCGTAGTACATAAACTAAAAGTCAATCAAGTCAATCAAGTAGACGACGGGTTTGTATTTTTCAAGAAAAAATAAATAAAAAAGAAGAATGTTGAACTGAGAAGCCATAGCTATTAGCATGTAACTAAATCATTTCATTAGTTGTGCAGTTGTTAGATTCATTTTATCCATTCAATTAGTTAAGATTTTATATGTCTCTATAAATATATAATGTGCTTTTGTATCATACAATCTTTTTCATTTGGACAAGTTGTTGTATCATACCATCTTATTCGTTCAACATTTCTGACATTCTTCTAGCATATGCTTTGTTTTTATTTTTCAAACTTTATGATCTTTGACCACTCCAATGTTAGAAACTCATGTAATTTCTCTTCACAATCCTTTTATACAAATGCTAGGTTCTTCCTCATAATGACTTTGTAAGTCTCCGACGATTTTTCATTGAGTCCTACATGAAAATGACATATGATTTCTATATCTTTAATTAACTTGTTTTTAATAAATTTTATAGTCAAATTTAGAAATTCATTGAATATATTTAATTACAATATTTAATATGTAATTTACCCAAATTATTACACTCATGAAAACATACGAGATATAAAATGCTATAATCTACAATGACTCAATGGGGATAATTCAACAAGTTTGGGTTCAGAGGGAATTAGAATAAATACATAAATACTTCTCAATTCTCGTTCTCACTGCTACCATTACATACTAAAGAAGAAAAACTAACAGTGACATTAGAAGTTACTAAAAAACAAAAAAAAAATATTTTAAATATTCATTAATTATTATGACCTTAAATCTAAGATACTATGTTTATTTTTTATTCGTAAAAATTAAATTTAAATACTAGAAGATTTATGTCAACACGCTCACATTACTTAACGAACACAGTCCTTGGTACTATAGTGTTTGTTTATATTGAGAAAGCCTACTTAAGTGTAATTTACCCCATAATAAGGATTGGCAGTTCAGTTGATTTGTAATTTTAATCCTGACAGCAAGACATGAATGATAGTAATTGAAAGCGTTAACTGAACCCTTTAAATGCACCAATAATTTCATGTCTACAAAAGTAGACACAGACAAACACAGTCCACCAAAACTGCCTGAACAAACAAACATACATAAATATAGAGTGCATAGACATTGTCTTGGACTTGCACTCAAGGGAGGGCAAACTGTCCTATAGGTTTAGTTTAAAGTATATATTTGTTGCTGCTCTATGTTCACACTCTGCTAACGGCATTATACATTCATGATTCATGCATAAAACTCTATATTCTAGACAGTGTATGCTTGCTGTATTGTGTCAATGTCAAGGCCCTTGAGTCTAACCACAGACTCAACATGGCCCTTCAGTGTATGCAGTTCTCTTAGCCTGCAAAACAAAAAAACGAAATGATATAAATATAAGGGAATGAAGCTAAAGATTGTTTACGTTTACTTTCAGGCATAAATCATAATCATAATAATAACAATACAATGTAATAATAGTTGCAATACTACAGATAAACCACCTTAGATCAAGAGAAAGAGAGAGAAAACACCAACAGGATAAGAAAAATGCATAACATGTTAGATATGGAATTATTCGTGTCAAGAGTTTCAATTCAACCGTAGCTTTCCTTTCACGTTGACCTTAAATCCATACCATTTACACGGTTTACAACTTGAGGTAGGAAATTGATTAAATGTGTCAGCAAATCATGATTGCAAAATTGGTTAGAAACAACTTGATATCGAGTGGTTGCATGATGTAAACTCCAATTTCTTTTAAAATATAATGTGGCAGGTGGTAAATACCACTATCTAGTTATAAGTTCCCAAAGAAGTAAACTGTGGCAACTACCATTTTCCTACGAATCTATGATTAATCAAGTACTAATAGTCTTAGGACTGGGTAAACAATATAAGTATTTATATGATAAGCACTTACGTACAAGTTATTTCTACAATAGAAAAAGAAATGGAATAGAACTATTTTCATATAAGTCGTAAACAAACATGCCCGTTATCAGTAAAAACTCACTTGGGGAAACATGCAACATGTGAGAGGGTATGCATATACAGCAAACTACCACAGACCAAATCATCATCATAGAAACACATGCATGCATGCATACCTTGCAATCTCTGCTCGTCTTCTAGCCTCTTCAGCCATCTGATTAAGTTCTGTGTAACTCGTACGTTCATTGAACATCTTAGTCTCTGGTGGGTGAAGACCATGAAGTGTCCTTTGTGCATGTGCCCATTTAAGTTCACGTTCTTCCTTACCAAAATCTTTTTTCCTTGTAAAAGCAATCTGACAAAAAATCCATATTTGAAAGTAAGCAACGGCTTCAAATGTTGAACTAGTCCTTTTAGCTGATAGGGGACACATACCCTTTGTTCAATAACAAGATCCCAAGCCCTTCCACTCAAGGCATATCGAATTATGAACTTGATAAAATCAAGTGGGATATAAAAGATGAGGTTATAAAGCCAAACAACACCAGCCCAACCCCATCCAATCCCTTCAATGGCAGCAAAACTCCAATTTGCATAAACTGCAATTAAGGTAGCTATCTGCTCATCAAAGCAAACGGGCAAGTTATCATCTCTATTATATTTACAAAGTACATATGTCAAGAGTAGTGTTTTGTGTTGAATTCACTCACCAGCTGGGCAATAACAAAGGCTGCTACAAGTAACAAACCAGGACGCTCAACATATGACCAACTCCTTGCCCGTGTAACGAATATGAGGGCCTGACTAATTGTGCTAACTTGTAGGTATATTGCCGAAGCAAGCTTCCTAAAGTCGTCCCTATCCTTTTTCTGAAGACTTGCGACTCCAAATGTTTGCTGAAAATTTCATAACGAGTGCCAATACAAGCAATTGAGCAAAGTTATTGATTCAAAGTAAGCAGTATATATTATACAAATCATAAGGATTATTGGCTTAACAAACATGATACAATTAAGTTGATAAAAGAATGTGTCTTACAGGGAAAAAATCAGTTTTATATGCTGCCCAAAAGAAAATAACTGTCATCATAGCCAAATAACCACCAAGAATTATTCCAGTGGTAAATATCTCTGCCAACTTCCAGCTATCTGGATATGGAGATGGTTTTACCCTGTCCTTTGATATTGTCATAATGGTACCTGACATATTCAAAGATAGTATAAGTTTAAGGGTGGCAAAAAAGTAAAAAGTAACAAGGGGATTTGATATGAGAAACAGGATCTCTCTTTGGCAACATCAGTGAAAAGAAAACAAGAAACATGGTATTTGACAATAATTATGTGGTAATGGTGACAAAAATATCCATGACTTCACTAGTAAAAAGAGGAGATCTATGTTAGTGTAGAAAAATAAGGTATATACCATCATTAAGAATAGCAATAATCAGCACCATGAATGGGGGAAAATCAAATTGCCATATGAGGGCCAGTAACATGAAACCAAGCTGTCAAAATAAATTCAAAGTTAGTAATCAAAGTCATTTGTCTACAAGAACAATAGCTTATACTCAAGCTTCTATAAAGCTTACCACAATACGGATTGTGATGGAAACTGCATAGATCTGTTCAAAAGAAAATCAATAAATGAAAAGTAAATAATCATAATTATCATTGTTTTAAATAAGATGATGGGATAATGGTTTAGGCAGGCATGTGCCATTTACTGGGAAGATGATGCAACAGAATATCCAACTTCCTAAAGTCATAACCAAACTCAAGAAGTTAGAGCTAGAACTGAATGTAGGCTCACAGTGTAATTCTTCATCCTTTGGAATATTGCTCGACTGGTCAGTACAGCACTGATGATAACACTCAAACCAGGTTCTGTCAGAACAATGTCAGAAGCGCTTCGAGCAGCATCAGTAGCATCGGCAACAGCTATTCCAATATCTGCCTTTTTAAGAGCAGGAGCATCATTAACCCCATCACCAGTCATTCCACATATGTGTTTCCTAGCTTGTAAGCGTTTCACGATCTCATATTTGTGTTCTGTATTAAATAAACTCATTAAGTCAAACAAATAAAAGAGAACAAGATCATATAAAAGTAAACCATCATTATCATTTCATGCAAATATCATGGCAGAATGGAAAAAAAGCCACTGTTCCTGTAAGTTACTTCTCAAGGTATTTCATAGATTCTAGCTTGGTGCCACTATCAACTGAAGCAAGGTTATTTAATGGTTGCATATGTTTCTAAATACTAAGAAATTAAAGAGAAAAGAAAGATGTTATACCAGGAAAAACACCAGCAAATCCATCTGCTTTTTCAATCAACTCATCAACTGGCAAGGTAGCAATTGCTTCATCCTTGTTTTGGCCCAACAAAGCTGATGAAGGGTACATGTTGGTTCCCATCCCCAGACGGCGTCCCGTTTCTTTTCCTATTGCTAGTTGATCACCTAAAGAAATTGGAACACATAAAGATATTATACCTCGATAGAAGAATCCATAAATCACTCCTGTTATTATGTCCAAAGCACAAGTGATGCTTCTAAACGAGACAAGACATGCTGTACAAAGATTAATGTAAAACTATGCAACAAAAAAAGCAACTTTATGCACATAGCCAAAAAGCAAAAAATGTTGATACTAGCCACAATTGCAATAGGAGGTGCTATTCAAGTTGGGAGAAAAAAATTATTCCTTTCTGTACAATTTTGCTTAACTCCAATTACTTAACCAACAATGAGTATGCCATTACATTCTTCCATGTCATAATTTGATATTAAAATATAAAGCCATTAAAAGCTACATCAATAGATAATCTTGAAAATTTTCAGAACTGGAATAAACATGATGTATTACTTTCTGCCTTTTAATATAATATCATGTAGAGAATAAACACCTGTTATCATTTTAACATTTACACCAAGATTTAACGCCCTTCGAATTGTCTCAGCACTATCATGTCTAGGTGGGTCAAATAGAGGCAAGAGTCCAATAAATTGCCAAGGCCCTCCTTGGCTCTCTTTCTTTCCATCAGGAACTTCCTGGGATATAATGATAAATGCAGTAAGTAATGACATGAAATGTACCTTGAATTTGCTCCCTCCACCTATAAAGAAAGAGCATAAATACATATGTACCTGGTAAGCTACTGCAAGAGACCGTAGGCCCCGTTCTGCAAACTTATCAATAACAGAATGAACTCGACGTTCTATCTCTGATTTATTACGTGCAAGGTTCAAAATCTAGCAGTAAAGTATGAATCAGTTCTGTAGTCATGTGGAACCATTATACAATAGCAATGAGTTAGCTCATATAAATACCTGCTCTGGTGCACCTTTGCTGACACGATGCATTTTACCTTCACTGTCTATATAAGTCATAGCAGTTCGCTTGTCAGTTGGGTTGAAGGGAAGGAAGTGAACCTCTTGAATACCAGCCCTTGCCTAATTTTTAGATAAATTCAAATACAGCAGCATGTAGCAAACAGAAAGGAAATGGTAATGTAGATTCTTCTTTATAGATTAAAAACACAACACGACAACAACAATTAAATACAGTAGCATGATTTGCAAGCATGAGAATGAGATATATTATCATATATGAATCTACCTCTTTTGGATCACCCAACATCCCTACGATAGCAGCATCTATAGCATCTTGGTTTTCCAATCGTGCAGCCCGAGCAGCCATGAGAACAACTGTATCTACGTCAACTCCTTTAGCAAACATCTACAGAAAGCATTAAAAAAACTTGTGTAGGAATACCACAAAACAAATCAGAAAACAACCAAATACAAAACTGACTACTACTAACCTCAATAAGGTTCTTGTCAACTGTCAGTTTATTCAAAGTCAAAGTTCCAGTTTTGTCACTACATAATACATCCATACCTGCCATCTCTTCTATTGCTGTCATTCTTTTAGTAATAGCACCCTGCAATGATTATATAAAGCATAACCGATAAAGACTAACATCTAGTTTATTAAAACTTGGGACAACTACTTTCAAAAAGCACTAATGTCTACCTGCTGAGCTAAGCGATGGGATCCAATTGCCATTGTTACTGACAAAACAGTAGGCATGGCAATAGGAATTCCTCCAATAAGGAGCACAAGCAGATTGTCAATCCCAGGACGATATTCCCGGTGTTGAATTGGGTACATGACAATGATCTCTACTATCATTCCCACAGCAATAGAACATATGCAGAAGTTCCCAATAGCAGTCAGGACCTATTTAAGGAACCCAGAACAATGCTAAGTGTCAATGTGAAGCATATTATTCTGAATATAAAGGAGAAAACAAAATCAAAAGGGGGCTTGTAGAGAGCCAACAGATTTTAAGCACATATCACTGTTGTGTTTCATAAATTATCTATATTATGATATAGGTAGCAGTAAGTGCATGGGCAAGATAATACAAAACATTCTGTTATATTCTTTTCTATTTGGTTCCACCCTTTTCGGTGAAAGTAAAATGTACCACTTTTAATTGTGTTCTATTTTGTTCTACTTTTAAAATGCACCAAAAATAAAACAAAACTCATATGTTCTGTTCCATTCTGTTTTAACACATTTGCCAATCGATACCATAGTAAAGTCTTGCTAATGTTTGAGGTCATTAGTCCTGCATTTCGTGACATTTAATAGCACTTGCTCCAGTGAAATTGTTTATTTCCTTCTTATTTTTGGATAAATGCAGTTTCAAAGAGTTTCAGGTTGATTTTACCTTCTGAAAATGACCAACTTGATTTGTGGAGTCCACAAGATGAGCAGCCTTGCCAAAGAAGGTATGAACTCCCGTGGCAATAACAACTGCATTGATCTCTCCCTGCTTGCATGTGGAGCCTGAATAAACACTATCACCAGGGCCTTTTGTGACAGGAAGAGACTCGCCTGTAAGTGCAGACTGTAACCCAAACCAGAAACATAAGCAATCAACAAAACAAAGATGATAAGCTGATAGCAGGAAACAAAACAGTAAAGGCAGCAAGATGCACCTGATCAATCTTCAGTGGATCACCATCAAGTAAACGAGCATCTGCAGGGATAATATCCCCAAGCTTAACACTAATTATATCTCCTGGAACAAGAACGCTAGCATCCTCCTCAATCCATTTCCCATCTCGAAGGACCTGAATAAGTATTTTTGAAATATTATTAGCAAAAGTCAAATTTAAACAATATGAATCTAATATTTATACTTAAATTTCACACCAAAATCCAAAATTATATGCTAGCAACAAAGACATAGCATCTCTTAGAATTCATGTTGGCCCAACATGACACAAGTTATGAAGGAAGATCAATGGTTGAAATTAACTGGTGCATGAATTACAAGGTACATCAAATGGATGCAAATTCTTTTCACTTTCATTAAAGTGAGTTATCAAACAATACAAACAGACCTATAGTCATTTAATAACTAATACCTTAGCTTTAGGTGCTAGACGAGCCATCAGAGCCGCAGCTGCATTACCAGCATTGTTCTCCTCGATGAAACTTATTGTTGAGTTGATAATGAGGAGTGTGATAATCCCAACAAAGTCTTGCCAATCAGGAGGTTTTCCCTGAAGAATATGAAGATAAAGATTCAGGAAATAGGCAAAACCAATAACATAAAGTCAAAAGAACCTTGTACAACCATTTCTGAAAGTCTTTATTGTATTCTATGCATTCACACACAGAAATCAAAATAAACATTTTCAACACAATATATGATTATAAGCATGCAGCAGCTTACTCCTCCATTGGCCAAAGCAATGGCCATGATTGCTGCAGCTTCCATGACCCATGAAAGAGGATTCCACATAAATCCTAAAAACTTCAAAACCTTGCTCTCCTGCAAAATTCATAATAAAAAACATAGAACCTCACAAACAACAAAAGCTCAGCAAAGAAACTAATATTAGTACTAGAAACTAGCTTTCAATTAAGCAGGAGTAACTCTCTTTCAAAATTCTCCAACAAAGGAAAAGTAAAAAATTATTAACCAACAGTTCATAATATCATATCATATCAGTGTCAAATTTTGATAAATAGATTAATGTTAGCAACCCTTTTTTTATCATTTTCTTTCTAACACTTCTCTACTATTAGTTAAAATTTATTGGAAATTATAGAATTTGATGAGTCTCATTTCTCAATTAATGAGACTCTCTCTCTTAATTTGTGATATCTAATAAACTTTTGTCAATGGTAGGGTGTTACAACGAGTACGTTAGAAAAAGTATCTTTAGCATATATCTAGATGAATATATATTCCGTTCTCTTTTCATCTTCTATCTATTTCTCTCTGTCTCTACTTTTTTTTTCCTGTCTATCTCTCTTTTCCTTTCACCCCAAAATGGGTGTACTTTACGTTTTTCCCATCAAATAATGGAGAAAAGGGTCAGTTTCACATCTGCAAATACAAACCATCTTTTTAAACTGAAGAGGGAAAAAAGAAAAAAGAATTGAAGAGAAAGACCCTCTTCTCCTCAAGTTTGTTGTGGCCAAAGATGGCCAACCTCTCCTCAGCTGATTCTGTTGTGAGTCCATTTGAATCGCACCTCAGAGTCTGAAACACCTCCTCTAGTGGCACGTTTTCCTGCAAAGAAATTCAATCAAATGTAACAAAAGCCAAGAACAAAATCAAACACAAAATCATAATTCACACAGAAACACAGAAAAATTTCCAAAAAAAGAAAAAACTTGAAACTCCCAACACCAAAAACAGCAAAACAAAACCCAGAAGCACTCAACAAGCCCATACTATTTTTTTCTTACAAAAATACTAAAATATGAAGAAAAAAAAAATGGAAAAGCACGGTATGAGAATCAAACAAAAGAAGTTCAAACAATTCCATCAACAAAGGGAAAAGAAAAGAAGAAAAAAACAGAGTAATGGGTTGCTCTGTTTCGTACCAAATCCACAGCTTCCTTCAAAACAGCATGCATGGCTTCTTCCTTGTCAGCCATCTCAACTAAACCACAAGTTTTAGGTGATCCACAACACAAAGGTGTAAGCTTTAGGTGAATATCACTATACCCAGAAGAGAAATCACGCAAAGAAAACAGAGCACTTCCTCTGTTTTTTTTTTTTTTCCTTTCTTCACCCCAATATAGAATGTGTTGTTGTGACGTTTCTTGTGCTTTTGGTTTCTCTGGTGTCCTAACTCTCGAAGTGGCAGCTCTTTAAGGACAGCATGGTATACACCTCTATGAGGATTTCATGTACTTGCAGGTACACTCTGTTTCTATAATATTCCACAATTGAATTTGTTGTGTCTTTATTTATTTGTTTATTCTGTTTTGGGTTTTCTTCCTCTACTAAATGTAGAGTATTAATGATGAAAACTTAAAAGCTTTTAACTTTTGATATACTCCTACTCTCTTAAAGTTTTTTTTTTCCAATAGTTACATTGTTATAATTTATGTAAGATTAATCCATGTTTGGAATTAACTTCTCTAAAAAATATTTTTGAAATTAAAATAAATTAACAATTTACGGTATAAAAAAATATCATTAAAAGATATTTTTACTTTGATCAAATCTTAATACAGTAAATTAAAATATAATATAGAGTTATTTTTTTATAAAAAAGAAATATAGAGTTATTTTTTTTTATTTTAGTTTTTATATTTAAAAAAAAATACATAATTTCCTATTTTAATATATGTTATTATTTTAATCCCCGCAAGGATAGAATTTTTAAATTTTGCTCCTATCATTTAGAAAATATC
>JAMLFT010000807.1:0-36468 GCA_026544285.1 Pachyrhizus erosus | reverse complement strand
TATTATTGATCCTATTTTTATTAATTTTTATAAGATAATACATCATTTATTTTATTATATTATTATTTTTTATTATATTAAATTATTAGTTATATATTTTATTTATTATATATTATAATAAATATTTTAATAAAAAATGTTTTATATATTTAAAATTATTAATATTAAAATTATTATTATTCATATTTATAAAATATATCACACTAAATATATATAATTAAATTATTTATTATATTAATAAAAAAATAGTTTAAATCTTATAATAAGTAGGCGACGGGTATTTGCTAATCAAAATTAAAGTGATAATTTTTTATCACGTGTAAAATATCAGTCTTAATTGGAAAACAATAGGTAAGAAATTATTTTGTTGTATTGTTTTTTTTACAAGGTTTTTTTTTTGTTGTGTTGTTACGTACTCAATAAAATGAAGGATTTGGGAGAATGTTCTCACTTCATCTATATCAAAATAGATTAATGATGTGCTGACGGCGCCATTCACCACCGTCACCGACATCTTTACCGTCACCGACATCTTCACCGTCACCTCCTTCATTCTACATGATGTATTTCACTAACCTCTCTGGCTCTCTAATTCAGTCTATTTCCTCCCATTTCCATCTATTCTCCAACAAAAATGAGAAAATGCACTGTGCTGGCATTGGGACTCGCGCTTGCTTGCTTCCTTTTACTCATCCTCCTAACCCCACCCATTCCTCAGCCTCAGCGATACCATGATTTCGCTGACAAGCGGGAGTTCTGTGGTAATTCTTTATGAAAACTATTTCTTCCCTTTCGTTTCCAGTAAAGTAACCTTAAAAATGTTAACTTGGTTATGTAGAGGACTTTGTGTCAACTGGGCAGAGGAGGGTCATTCAGTTTGTTGATAAATTTCGAAAAATAAAAACAAATAAAAGGATTTATTTTTTCCGAATTTAATAAGAATAATAATGCATTACATTGAGTGAACAAACTTATAAGGATTGCTAATCATAAATTGTCGTATAATGTGATATTCTTAAATTTAAAACGAGTTCAATTTCTATATTTATTGAATTCGTCACTTAATCATGATTAGTATAAAAATTAAGATAATTATTTAAGAAGTCAACAAAAAAAAAAAACTTCTTCACATGAAAAATCTTTTACACCGTGAGTATATACACTATTTATTAATAAAAATTATGTTTAAATGAGTTTAGAATGTAAAAAACTTTGCGGCAATAGTATATTCAAATTAAACATTTTTTTGTTCTTCTTTTTTATTGTTTTTCAGGCATTCCCAATGCACTTAACGTGATATCAAATTTCCCATTCATGGTTATTGGTTTCATTGGCCTTGTGCTTTGCCACCGTAGGAACTATTTTAACATCAGGTATTTTCATTTCGTCGCCATCAATTTCATTAGCTTACGTGATTGTTGTCGTCAATCATATAATTAAGATATGGAGCATCAGTTTGCAAGGTGAACTATGGGGTTGGACATGCTTTTATGTTGCTGTGACTTCAGTTGCTTTTGGGTCTTCATACTATCATCTTGGCCCAGATGATGCAGGCCTTGTGTGGGACAGGTTGCCGGTGAGTTTCTCCCATGGAAGTTGAATCCAATTCAGCCATTGTTGCAGTAGAAATCTATATATCACTCCGTCACCCCCAATCTTTTCTATTTTAGTTTCACAATTTTGATCCCTTGATTATTGTATGTTCTTGGAGATGACTGTTGCTTTCACGTCTCTGTTGGCAATCCTCATCATTGAAAGGATTGATGCGAAAAAGGGAACAATTTCAATTGTACCTCTAATTATGGCGGGCATAATAATCAATGTGTATTGGAGGCAAGCCTACTTCCTCATTCCTTCTATTTGCATGAGTTCTTTTCCTTATCCTATTGCATTGTTTGGACATTTACTCAGTGATAAAGTCCTTATTCTATTTTCATATGGATAAAAAGTTGAACAAAACTTAGTTGCAGTTCTTTAAATGCTTTTAGTGGTGTTCTCCAATCAAAATTGGAGTTTCGTCTTGTCATTCAATGTCAACTATGGGTGAAACTCCAATTTTAGTAGGAAAATAACACCAAAAGCACTTAGGGAATTGCATTTAACTATTGTCCTAAAAAATTGCCAACTCTATAAATGTTACTTATCATGAAGGTATAGGATTTGTTATGAATGACAACATCATGGATTGGTTTATATAAATGCCAAAATTAGGCTAGTTCTTAACCCTGAAGTAACTGAGCATCCAATTTACTGAACTTCAGCTCTTTTCTCACCCATTCTTTTATAATGAAGGTTCTTTGGTGACATCCGTTTATATGTTCTGGCCCAAAGTGCATCATGCATTGCCATTCCTCTCATGGCTACTTTATTGCCTCCAATGTACACACATTCAACATATTGGCTCTGTGCTTCAGGTTTGTACTTCTGGTATTGCATAATAGCTGTTTCGATGTAATACAGATACTTTTTTCAATTAACCATAATTTCAATTTAAATCTTGGCAGGATTTTATCTTCTAGCCATGCTGCAAGAGGCTTGCGATAGAGTGATTTTTATATTGACTTTTCATATTGTCAGTGGTCACACAGCTAAGCATTTGTCTGCTGCAATGGGTCCTGTCATCCTAACAGTCATGCTTGCAAAGAGAAGTGTTTGCTCGGAGAAGCTTTTGCATGTACGCAACACTCAGCTCCATCCAATTGTTGAATTTTCTACTCTACAAATTTGAATCATGTGGAAGATTATGGACTTAAATTTCAGTGAAAAGAGTGTTGACATTGCCAACACAAAATGAGTTAGCATTTCCGTCCAGGTTATGGATATGTTATGAATGGTCCCCTTTCTCATAAAAACACTTTGCATGACATCAATATATGGATCCCAAACCATAATAAAATAAAATTAAAAAAGGAATTTGGAAATATTTTTTATATTGATTCACATTTTTCCTTGATTCCTAAAACTATCTTGGAGGTATTTTTCCACTTGAAATAAGTTTAGTCCAATTTTCCTTGGTAATATGCTACATTTCTACAACTTTTGCTGGTAAAGCATTCTGCTTTTGTTTCCTTTACCCAACAAAAATTTATCACTTTTTAGATATTATGATATCATTTGGAATTTTGAATTATTACTTAATTTATAATGGAAACTACGTGTTTGGTTACTTTGGTAGTTCCTTCCTTTATTGTTTGTTGTTATCTCCACCTCCCCTCCTTTTGCAAAGGATGATTTTCATTTACGTCTTCCTATAATGACTAGAATCTTGATCTCACGCGGTTGTTGTGATCTGTGTGCAGGCAAAGTCTGCTTAACACGCAAAGCATTTCCCAGACTAAGATCAAGGAAGGTATTTGATTTTATTGTGCTAGTTGTGGAATTTCAGTAATGTCATCCTTCTCTCCCACTGAAGAAAAAATAGAAAGGTTAAGCTGGCAAGGGCAGTTTAGTGGTGTATGGAGCATAAGTAGTTTGTTATATATTGTACGTTTAAACTTTTGTGCTGTAGTTGTACACTTGTACTTAAAAAGAAAAAGAAGGAAGGTGGATAGGACAAAACACACCCTATCAAGTGTGATGCAGTAACATTCACCTTAATTAGCTTCCTGTTTGTACTTTGACCCAATGGATGATCTTCAATTTATATAGCTAATAGAGTCGATAGACCAAATAGATCTTGGCCAATTCAGTCACTGTTGCTGATCTATATGAAAGAAGCTTTTGCAGCTACAAAATATATGAAATAGCAATTAAAACTAATCATACATAGTAACTAAAATCAGTAAGACTCAAGGGTAGGTCAGTAGCATTCCCATATATTTTAACCAGCTAGGATCCTCAACAGAGTGTAAAATGTTCTCTATTTTTGCTTGGCAATTAATATTTGCACTGACTTGAGTTTTGAGCTTCACACCAAACTAACTAACAAGCACGGTTGGGAAAACCTGAAAACCATGACTTGCAGTGGAATCAGGTATGGAAATATTAAGATAAAACAAAAGCATGAATTAGCGTGTTTGATTAGTTATGAAGAAATGTTTTCTTTATAACCGATGACAATTAACATTGGTTTTTTTAATTGAAAGGCGATTTGAAAGAAATGTTTTGTGCGGACTATATGAAAACTGCTTTATGTGTAAACTATCAAAATAATGATGATATACAGTTTAAAATATTATTTGTTGGAAGAAAAGAAGAGTATTTTTGTGGCCAGACGTAAAATAAATAAGACATAGAGAGCTTAAGGTTGTAGCCGACTTTAGTATGAAAATTGGTCAACTGTCAATCTAACAAATTGAACATGATGTCAAACGTATAAAATAAGATTAAGAGAAAAAAACAGCTGTCTTAGCAGCCATGAACTTTGCCGCCTCGAAGTAAATTGTTGCTTTCCGATTTGATGATGCTCAATAGTTGAAGCATAGTGATCAGACTACTACTGGCCCTATATCTCTCACTTTTAGTTTAAGTAACCTCAATCTAAAGTCCAAACTATCTCAGTTCTAATCAAATGTACCACCAAGTTCACCCTCAAACAGCTGTTTGTGCATCGCAACAGCAATTCAACACTGTTTCTTGACTCTTTTCGGGGCTAGGATCAGCAGCCTCGTGAAGGGTATCTTCAACGGTAGACTGGATACTGGAGAACTGGTGGGGCAATGCAGTAAGAGTGATTCTCTAGGGATCTCCCTTTTCAGCTCGAAATTGTTTCATTTTGAAACTTTCAAATTTATTAGGGCATTTGAACAATATTTGGGTTCTTTAACTTGATTACTTTCTTCTTTTATACAGGAAGAAAAGGTTATCTTTTGCTGAAAGTTGGCAGTCTCTGGAGGCCTATGTGGAGGAAAAGGCTTTCGAGGCTACGGCATTAAACTATTAACCACCACTTTTGCCTACAAACACAAGTCATCCAATTAATGCCAGCCTGATAAGCACACTTGCATAGCATAAACAAAGTATTTCTGTGGGACTATGTACGATGAAACAAGGTGCATAATTTGTTATATTGTGTATATGATATGATGCTTAACTTGTGCGTTACACGATGACTTAAAACGCTTAAATCAAGATTGGCCCTGCATCCAGAATGCTGAAGAGAAGCATGCTAGTCATTTAGAGTATGTTTTGATTCTGCCGTGACACCACAAAAATCAGGTTTTTCAAGTGGAAATCTAGAAGCTACAAAGAGTTGTGTTACTATGAACGTGAAAAAATAATGATCTCTCTTTCACCGCACCACAGAACCTGACACACTATTAGACTTTGATAAGCTTATAGAAGCTTGTTCTTGTGACATGTCTTATTAATCATCTGACTCCAGTAAAGTTAAAGAACCAGCGGCAGTGTTACAGTTTTTTCAGTTGCTTTTGACGATACCATTTACATTCTCGTTATTCATAGATACTTGTATTCGTATGGTTTATCAAATCACTTCTTCGTGTACTTCAGGATGGTGATGTAATTGCGTGATCTTGGACGCCCGAGCTTTTCTCCCCAAGCCTGCCTTGGACTATTTTACAAAAATTTCGCAGAAGTTTACTACCATGTAGCTTTGTCCAACTAACTACATATTTCTATGGATTAGAATCGCAGAGTTTAAATAAAGGAACCAAAATTATACAAAAAGCAAAAAACAGAACAAGAAAAAGTACTCGGAAACGGCCAAATGTGTACATGGTTGGCAACTCAGATTCAGCAACTTAGTCGCTTTCACTTTTGATAGCTGATGCAACAAAAGCAACCGACGGTGGCATTGATGAACAACTTGTGGGTAGTCAAACTGCTGAACGAAGTTGGATTCAACTATATCTTAAGCAAAAGGTCACATGTCTCTACCAAAGGTTTACACTAGAAATACAAATACGTCACGTCGTGTGACTGTCTTTGAAGGAAATGGTCCCATGATGCCATTTTCAAAGGCTACGTCTGTTCTATTTGTTCCTTTTGCGCAGATTATTCGTCTATTTCAAATATGGACAAATTATCCACATTTCATGCATGCTTCATGATCAGATTCTGATGCCAGTATAACATTTGGGAAGAATTTTGGAGTCTTATAATACATCTTTCGAATGTCAATATGTGCAACGTCCCTGAAAACTAAGTAGTAAATCGAATCCACTGCAAAACAATGTCTCCCAGTGTCTGCCAGAGGAGCCAGCCCCTACGCTAAATGAGTAAAGAAAAATTTGTGTTTATGGATAAATGCTTCACTTTGATTGAGATGACAGGTTCACATACTTTTACTGTTAAGATTATATCCTGTAAGTTGGAGAGTAGTATACTCGTACAGTAATAGTTGATGCCTTTCATATATAAACCAGTAACCAATAGACCATCTGGCACCAACAAGTAAATGAAATGTTGTTTCTGAAACTCGTTTCTAATTTGTTGATGGAAAAAGTAACATTTTTTGCACTGATTCTATATCAATTTTGCTAACTACTGCCCTACTCCAAGGATAATAATCATGCAATTAAAAATGGATTTTTTATTAACAAATGTAACATTTAATATTATATCTTTCATACTAGCAGGTAGCTGGAACAAACCAGAACAAGAAAAACAGCCAAAAATGAAGAGAAAAATAGCTTTATATTCACTTAAATTTGATAATTGTTATGTACCTGAGATGCTTGCAGTGCATTGCCTGCATGTCTTGTGTGGTTGTTGTTGCTCAGCCTAAGCTACTACACATAGCAGGCATGCACCAATATTCAAACAGGAGCGAAAATTCACCTCCAAAAATAGATCAATTGAGCCAACCATGGCTATATCTATACAGGAAGAAACTGAACCATTATAATCAAGTTAACTTTCTCTTAGAAGTCTTCTACTTCAAACATAACAACCTATCTTAACATGACACAGTATCATATTACAATGATCCTCTGCCATTAACCTTACTCTTAACAGCTGTACTGATGATATCAATATCTTATATTAGCCATTTTCCACTGTTTTCACGGTCAGATTGCTTGCAACTAACATCCTTCATCAAAGTATCATCCAAGGCAGGTACTGAGAATGACCTTGATCTTACGCGGATCTTGCTGGCACGAGATGATTCGCTGGCTGAGGGTAGCAACATTCGAGGTGGTGGGTTACTCCCTCTGCGCTCTGCAATGGAAGGGGAAGACCCTTTGTGTGGCAAACTGGACTTTGCCCCTACCAAGCTGTGATTGGCCAAGCATGCTTCTGAAGATGAAGAGACAGCTTCTTTCAGAAGTAAAGAACAACTCTCTGAGGAAGATGTGTCTTTAAAATGAAAGGGTTCAGCTGATTCCAGACCAGAAGGCGATGGCTGCCGAGGAGACAAAATGGACAAGTCAGTTGATGAAGGCGAGAATGTAAAGGAACTGGCATAATCCGAACTGGTGGGCGAAAGTGTTGGCGACTTGGAATTGAATTTGGGGCTGCTCCTTAGAAAACAAGCAAAAGAATCTGATGATTGATGAGGCGATGGTGGCATTGATGAACCAACACCAGGAACAACAAATTGATCCCTGACTTGAACATTATCTTTTGCCCTCTCCGGGCCATTATCTACAAAACACTCAAAGGAACACCGCGAACCACAGACATTGTTAGGAGATGGTGGCAAAGAATCAACATTCTTATGTTGATTTTCCTCTTCAATGTTCACACTTGACTCGCAACATTTAGAGGATGTGAACAAACCTTTCATGATACCACTAGCAAGCTTCCTTGTCAATCTCCCCCAACCATTTTCCCTAGCAGGAAGGCAATTTTCTGATCCAGCGTTAGACAAAGAAAAAGGAGGAACAACCCCACCAGCAAGTGCCTTGTGAAAAATCTCAAAATCCAAATCATAATCCTCAATTTTCCTCGGACGAATCCCCACGTCAATCTCCATGCTTTCCACATGCTTCACCTCTCCTTTCTCCACTAACACTTGCTTGTTAGAAAGTGCAACCCAAAACTCCTTGGGCTCTTCATCTTCAACCACATTAATAATCTTCCCCGTAGCCCTCTCATATCGAACAACCTGAGCAGCCGCAGAACGCGCATTGCAACACATCACCGAGCTACACTCCTTCCCAATCCAGACATATATAGCAGAAGGAACATGCACAATAAACGACCCACGCGAATCAAGTGCGCGTGCGCAAGGATGATTAACCATCTTAGGAACAAGATGAAGAGGATCATAGGGAGAATGAGGAGCCATCCTATACATCCTGAGAACAGAACTAGGACTCGCAGGCAAAGCATGCACCCGTTTCTGACACTGCAATAACTGACAGGCGAAACCCATGTTAGGGTTGGTTACACCACGCGCGTTCTTCACGTAGTGAAACGCGTCTTCGAAGCTCTGCCCCTCCCTCCACATGAGATACGCGATGACCAACGAGGTCGATCGCGAAACGCCCTGACAGCAGTGGACGAGCACGCGCCCACCCTGTTGCCGAACATCCTCAAAGTAATCGAAAACGTCATAGAGAATGCTGGTGATGTCCTCGGAGGGACTGTCCCGTAACCAGAGCGTTTTGTAGACGAAGTCGGTTTTGAAGTACTCGGGGCAAACGAACCCGACACAATTGAGCACGTGCGTGATCCCGTGCCGCCGCAGAAGCTCTTGGCTCTTCGCCACCGTGTCACTCCCCAAGTACACATGCTCTGCGATTCTCGAACATTCCTTGTCGTAGAAAGCCAACTTGTCTTTCTTGAACTGAAAAGCTTGACCCGAACCCGAACCCGAACCCGAATCCGGTGTTTTGATAGACCCTCTCGGGGTCGGTGGAAGAGGCCAATCGCCGAGATCGTCGCAGCCGGCGGTCGGCCACTCCGAAACGCTGCGTTTGTTGATGGCAAGCGGCTGAAGCGGTCGCGGCGGTTTCCGGGTAACCGCAGACCGGTCGGTCCAGGAAACTGATCGGGAATGTGTTTTCCGGTGACCGCCGGCATGGTCGTTGTTACTCTCTTCTCCTAACATGGGTAATCGACAAGACGCAAAATTTTTAATTGGGTTTCAGACCCATTAACAAAAGTAATAATGGGTTGAAAGTAAAAGCTTAGAATGGTAAATGGTGTTGGTGTTGTATTGCGGCTAGTTTGGAGTTTTTCCTCACCTAAAACCCTTGACCATGTCCCACTCTCTGACTGGTTCTTGTTACAGAGAGAGGATAATTCAAACACAGATGCTTAATAGAGAGGGTGGATCTTCAGAGAAGAGAGAAGTGAGGCAGAGCCAAGTGAAGAAGAGTTTGGAGTTTTGCTGAGAAATGGAAAAAAGATGAGGCTGGGTGGTCAGGTCTTTCAATTTGACCGAGACATATAATGCGTCAAAGTGCCACCTCAGATTTGGAACACTTTTTCTCAAATATGATAATACTAGTGTCTCTCTTTTAAATCTGCATTTATTGTCACATATTTTGAATTTATTTTTAATTGACTTCTTTTCTCTCCTATTAATTATATTATCAGTTTAATAATATAAATATATCAGGATACAATTGTAATGTACATTTAAAAATCAATGAAGGAACTCCTACGGAATTTAATTTTGGTATTATTTTTATTTATATATATTCGGTCATTACTATGTTTTTGAAACGGTTTTAATATTTTAGATTTTTTTTTCATCTCCTAGTCAAACTGTTATGATAATTCTTTATTAATAGATGTTACAATGACAACAAGTTTGACCAACGAAATAATTGTTTGTTCTAAAATATGGATTTGAATTCATTTTATTTATTATCTGTAAAATTCTGTTTATACTATCAACATTTAAGCATCATTAAATGAGTTCACATTTCTTTAGTCGAAGTTTTCCAATAATTCAATATATACTTCAACTGAATACTAGCATGAAAAGTTATAAACAATAATTTGAAATTAGATAATTTTCAAAATTATTATTATTATTATCGTCAAAATATTTTATTGATCGAACAATATTAGTTTATAATCAATTTGTCAACAAATTTCTTATGTGATTTTTTAAAAGTGAAAAAATATTATTTAATTAAAATTATAGTAAGAGTAAATAAAGTGTATTCTTTATATAAGTATGGGTTTCTTAAGAATTTTTTTAATAATAAAAATGAATATTTTATACTTAAAATCAATAAATAGGAGAGGAAAACTACTAATAAAATAAAAATCAATGTCAAATCATTTTAGAATAAACATAAAGTATAATCAAATTAATAATAAAAAATCACAAAATTGAATTTATAAATTATATTCACAATAAAATTATAAAAATAAATTAAAATAAAAAATAAATTCACTTATATTGCTTAATGAATTTGGTGATGATCTACGTTAGAGAAATTAAAAAATATAGACAAATATTGGAGAGACCTAAACATATCAATGACACATCAAACTTGATATACATTAGAAGTTTTAACTTATTGAAAAAGGGACAAAGATTCTCAAACATGCCAAAAAGTCATTGAACTTGCATCTTGGCCAAAGACATGATGAAAGAAGTGATTGCACTCCATAGCCTTTTGAGAAAAACAATTGCACTAAAGCAAAGACATGATGGAGTAAAGTGGTTGTGTCTTATAGAGTTTTGAGTGAAAGAGAATTAAAAAAACATTTTAAAAGCGAGCTTTAAATGATTGTCAAAAGAGAGAAAGTGAGTGTTACGATTGAAATAAGCATGAATGTGAAAAATTGATGGAAAAACCTAAAAAAACCGAGTATGAAATAAACGTTTTAAAAAAAAGAGTTACTGTAAGAAATTTGGTAAGATACCAAATCGTTTAAGTAACAAAGTTTTGAGTAAAGTAAAGTGGTTGTGTTTATAACATTTTGAGTGAAAGAGAATAAAAAAAAGTGTTTTGAAAACAAGCTTCAAATGATTGTTGAAAGAGATGATTGAAATAAGCATGAATGTAAAAAATTGATGGAAAAACCTAAAAATATTGAGAATGAAACAAACATTTTAGAAAAAGAGTTACTATTGAAAATTTGGTAAAAGTACCAAATCATTCAAGTAACAAAGTTTTGAGTAAAGTATCGTTTCCACATAGACTTTGTAATACTCGGGTATTTTTAATAAAATTCAGTAAGTTATAATCAAAGACATGGATAATGTCTTATCCTAAAATTCTAAAGTTTTGATGATCACAGATATATTATAATTTGATCACATTAATGTGTTTTGAGAAGTTTTCATGACAAGATAAATATCCAAAAGTATGAAAAAAATAGTATCTTTATCTTCGATGCATAAAGCATACTAAAATGAGTTAAGCATCTAACACGTTAAAAAGTGAATATACATTCAAAAGTTTTTATAAAGGCAAACATCCAAAGCACTATTAAAAAGATTCGTCTAAAACTGTTTTAAAAAGGTTAAATGTCCAATGTTATTTTTAATCATCTTCGATGAATAAAACAAACTTAAGACGTTTTGCACTTGCATGAATATTAATTGTGCTCAACTAGTTGTGTTAATTTCACATTTTCATATGACTGGATATTTGTGTTCATATTTATTAATAATTATAACCTTTTTGCTAGTACTAACATTTGAATTTTGATTAAGCATTTAATGTAAAACAAAAAAATATATGAAGATAAGTAGACTCTTAAATCAAAAGGGTGTTTTAAGCTTCAAAGTTTGCAAGAAGAAAAGACAAAAGTAAGAATGTGCAAAAGAGTTATTGTACTTTTGAAGCAGTGTCAACAAAAATTAGGAAAAAATGATAATGATGTTTTCTCTCTTCTAATACAAGATTGATCATCTATATTAAAAAGATGTATACGAAAAGTCCATGTTTTAAAAGAAGATTCAAAACGGGAAGAAAGAATGTTCACTCACAAAAAATATTTCAAGCTTCAAACCTATAAATACTAAAAGTAGTAAAGACAAAAGAAGCTACTGAACCTTTGAAAGAACTCAGAGTTTTCAACTTTGATACTCTAAATGTCTAAAGCTGTTAAACAATATCATCTTTAAATTATTCTCATTTGTACACACATTGTTGTAAATCTTTAGCTTTGCTAAATTATAGATTGCGCTAATTATTTATTCTTGTATTATGAGTAGAATCTTTGTTATAAAAGAGATTTGTGATTGTCAAAAGTGACTTAGTGACAAAAGAATACCCAAATACTTAGTCAAAAGTGATAGTTATAACACTTAGGTTGGACAAGTTATAAGTGACTAAAAGAATACTTGTAAAGTAATCAAAAGTGGTGGATTCATAAACTCATTTTGTAACCTATATATTGTTCAGTGGAACCTTTCTTAAGTTAAGGGATAACTAGATATAACTTACTTTGAGTGAACCAGTATAAAAATTAGTATTTTATTTGTTCTTGTTTTCTTTACGTTTTGGACATTCAAATATCACTGCAAACTTGTTTCTTGTTTACATACGTCTCTTCAAAAAGATTGCAAAACTCTTGTGAAAATCACACATGTTATTCAATCTAGTTTCTAGTGTGTTTTTAACCCTTCATAATAAACCATGAGATTCAATATATTAGAAATAAAAGCAATTGCCAGAAATTAAAGAGATTAAGGCATGAAAACTAATTGAGTAATTTACTAAACACTTGGTATACATAGAGAATAAGTGATCACAAATGAATATAATTGTCCAAATTTAACTTCATTAGATTGTCCTAACACGAATTACCCATTATCCTTGTTTAATTAAGCATATGTTATCATTGACCTATAAATTATTTTAACCTTAATTCCTAAAATAGAAGAACTTAAGCCCCTTGATTCCATTATCAATTCCTTTACTAGTATAACTGAATGACTTGCATTAAGAAAAAGGATTTGAACAACAACCAATACCTTTTTTATCCCTAGACATAAAGATTATTAGTCATTCTTTATAATTCTTAATCCAAATGATTTTTCCAATACAATTAAATAAAAAGGATAATGCAATTAGGTGATCAAGCTAAAAAATAAACAATAGACACAAAAGATAAACAATAATGGTACCTTATTGAAAGAGAAAAATGGAATAATTATATGAACGAAGTAATCCAATTACATTAACCTTGTTGAAGATTGATTTAGTTATTTATAGCCATAGGAAAAAGTAATCAAATAAGAGATCTCCACGAAGGATCCTTGAGCATGGAGGCCACCATACCTTATTTCTTTCTTTAAAGCTCTCTCTCTATAATCTTCAAATTTTGTGTCTCCCTTTAACATTTAGGTTTCTTTTAAATAAAAAACAACAATGGCTTTTTGATAAGTTTGCTCAAATGAGCTAATAGGCCTCGCTTGCAAAAGTACAACATGTGCATATTAGTTCACTTAACCTGCAAAACATGACTCGCTTAGGTAAGTACAATAGGTCTCTAGAGCTTGATTAATTGACTCACTTAAGCAAGCATAATTTCATTGCTTAAGCAAGGTTAGTTGTTTTAGAAGCCTTTAAACTTTAATGCTCCAATGGCAAGTTCAATCTTCTATTTTAAAATTACATGAATATTTATTATAAAAAAAATTATCATTGTGATTAAAATTGTGAGTTATAGTGAGTGTATAAAGATTATATAAATTGTACTTTAAACACACTTAAATTATGATTTTTTCAAGCAAAATTTATATAATGTTGTTTTCTTATAAAGTTACATTTTTTTTCTTCTTTCAAGATGATTTTTATTTCTTGTTATTGTTTTTCTTAAACCAGCTTTTTTATTGTTATTAAATAAGTGTTACAAACAAGTTGTTGGCAAGGAAAAAAAAGAGAACTTAGTGCAAACATATAAGAAAAGTAATAGACCAAAATCATGAACAAGGACAAAATCAATTATAAAATGACTACTTTGAAAAATCAATATACACACACATTCAATCTCAATGAAGTTTCTAAATGCAAAAACATATGTTCCTTTAAATTGTAGAAGTAGTTTATAATCATGATAAATATTTCTAGATGTCATTGGTGTGGTTGGTAAAATGAGTATTTCACCTTTGTAGAATTAAAATATTGATATTTATACAATAACATATGAATCACATGGGAACATTGTAGATAATTATGTTGAAATTAACAAAAGCACCACAATTAAATACTTAGATATGTAAGACGTGTACATAAGGTATTTGAAATTAAGTACTTAAGGAGGTCTAACAATAATAACATTGAACACCTATTACAAATAAGGGATGTGTGTAACTTTTTTAGTAACCCAGGGTTTTTTTAACTATGTACACTAAGAATGAAAAAAATAGTACAGTTTCATAAAAAAGTTAATTTTGTCAATGAGATCATGTCAAATCCATAATTGTGCTTGAAGTATCAACGTTACAAGACTTTTGAATAGCAAGCTCCAAAGATGTGATATAAGTTTAATATAATCTCATATAATTGGATATTATATAACACATTTATCTTAAGTATATTATATATTACATTTGTCAATGCTAAGTTAATGTTGTAAGGAGAAAAAAGAAAATTATTTATCTATCATTAAAAAATTAACATGGTTGTGAAATCAACATTTGGAGTGCTTCAATATCAATTTGTGATTGTATGTGATTTGATACATACTTAAACATAGATATAATCAATAATGTATACACCATATTTGCTTAATATAATTGTTAAAGATAAATAACAAATATGTTGATAATTTTGATTATGATTGTGTGAACAAAAACATTTCAACAATTGAAGTATTTGATGGTCTTAATTCCTAATTTTGCAACATACTTGCATGGAAAACACTTGTTTTTAGAAAATAAATTCACTGGCATTACTACTTAAAAAAGATTTGGAGGAGGATATTTAAAACCATTCCACACATAAGAATAACAAAAACTATTTTTATTAATAATTTGTCATGTATCATTCATCTTTAAATTATTATCATAAAACTCCCAAAGATAAGAATATAGTAAAGTGTTGGATCATGTAGTGGTATGGTGATTGAATTAGAGAGTTTAGTCTTAGTGGTTTTGTTTCTTTTTTGTAGGTTTGGTGATAATGATGTATTCATCTCCCTTTGATTAGGCACTAGTGTGTGGAGACGAGTATGAGATGACAAAAGTGACATTAAAGAAAAGAATAGTGGTGTCAAAGGAAGAGGGACAAGGGGACAACATTAGATAGTATGTAATATCGAAAAAGTGTGAATAAAGTAAGAGATAATACCAGAGAAATAATGGAGGAGGGAGGAGTGGGTGGTCTTGGTAAAGGAGTGGGGAGTTACTATTATCCTAAAGGAAAAATGTGTAAAATAAAATTATACTCAATTTTTTAATTGAAATAACTTATAGTGAACATTACAATCATATCATATAAACCTTTTAAGAATCTATCACTAAATTTAACTGTTAATGTAACTTTGCCCACCATAAACCACATTGTGCCATTAATCATGCTAGCTTTTATCTAGTTTATAACATATTACTTTTTTTTTCTAATTCAAAATACATTTAATATTTGTAATTTATTAGTATATCATTTTCTAACGCAAAGTAAAGGGATGAAAGGAAAGAGTAATATAAATACATATAAAAATAATCAAACATAAACTTTATACATTGAATAAAAAGTTTATACAATATACAAGATAAAGTTCAATATGTACAAATATAACAAGTCATGATACATTACAAGTTGGGGTACAAGCTTAAATTATAAGTTTATGTACATTATAGATGTATGTGTTTAACGAGAATCTTTTATTCTCTATAACTTAATTATGATTTTATCTTAAATTAGGGTATTGTATCAACTTCTATTTTCAATTCATCTTTTATAGCTCAGGTTCCTTTTGACTTAATTTGAATTTTTTTTTATTTAATTAGATTAGTAATTTGAGTAGCTATATTTGTACTAACATGCTAGTTCAATTAAAATACTTTTTTTTCATTATTCCAAAAGTCACTTAATATCTTTATAAGCTTTTTGAAACGAGACCATAATACACATATAAAAACAAAAACTATATTTTTTTACATAGTCGTACACAACAAAAATTAATTTCTTTTAAGGATATTTTTATTAAAAAATGGAAAAGGGAAAGATAAACTAGAGGATGTTAATATATTAAAATATCAAGGGCCAAAGAAAAGCCTCCATATTCACATGCTTTTGGATTTACTATAGTATAAAAAAGATATTTGTTGTTTAGCCATCCATTTTTTATAAGCACACTTCTTCCCTTTTCTTTATTTTTTGTTACCAATTATACTCTTCTAACAATGGTCTTGCATCCTAGATTTATCATTCTTTTAAATCCTTATACTCTTTCCTTTCTCCAAATGTCATATCAATTGTAATATTAATTTCTTCAAGCATCTTATTAATATAATATTTCATGTTTACATATAAATAAAAATAAAACTATGATGAAAAAAATAGAACAATACTTAAAAAATCTTTCTAGAATGACATATACCAAATTTGAAAAGACCTTATAGTTCTAAAAATGTCTTTCTATAATTGGTATATGTTATTCCAAAAAAAAATATTTTTTGGACAAAAATTGAAATTAAATTATCTTCGTGTACTTTAACGAGTTGTACTAATTTTTGTCACACACACTTATATGAATGTTGTAGAGATGGAGTTAAAAGACACATTGGAAACCTTGAGTTAAGAGGCTAAAATACATTCAAAATTATTGAACAACATAACAATGTGAGGAACCACCATCAAAAGCTTTGCTTTGTAACATGATATGTTTTTTATTCTATTAGTTTGTCTTTATTGTGTAAAAAATAAAGTTTCATTTATATTGTATAATAGATGAAGTTATTGGTAAATGTACCTTAAAATATAGTGTCACACGAAGAAAAACACACAATATTACATATAATTTGATGAAAAATGTAGTGTTGTATAATAAATATGAAGGGGAAGAATGATTTGAAGTTCAAAATGAAGGTATAAAAAATAATCAAGATGAGATGAAAATAAAATTTTAAAGAATAACAAACATAAGAAGTATAAAAATAAGATTTAAAAGAGTATATCTGAAAGTAAAAAATATAAAAAAGAAGGAAAGGAGATGTACTTAGTGAATACGGAAGTGTAAATGGCAAGTGCCTAGAAAATCAAAACTAGGTCAAATAAAATGGGCATGAAAGCCCAACCCAGCCGTGCAAGTTAGATAGGGACAAAACAAATGCATCCAAGAAACAAACTCAAACAACAAGTACATGCTCAGTAAAAAAAAAAAAAAAAACAAGTGCATGTAAGCCTTTATGTTCAAAGTCAACTTATACATGTCGATTTAAACTATTCAAATTTAATTTTATGGAGCTTAAATTTTTTTTATTATTATCAAAATGAAAATTTCGAAAGTTGAAAACAAATAACTGACCACAGAACAATTGACATAGAAAGAGAATCGTTTTTTATTTCGTAGATGATGCAGCTATACTAACCCAAGCAACAGGCCCAATCAGGTGTTGAATGCTTTCACACTGACAGCCAAAGCAGTGAACTAGTTTGTAACTAAATAGTCATATATATATAAAAAAAAATAAAATTTGTCTTCCCTTCCCTCCGAGTGCAGTCGGAGCCAGAGGAGAAAACTGAAAAACGTCAAGTGTAAGAAAAACGCACGCAGCAGGTGTGTCTCAGTATCTGCGTTGGTAACTTATATAATTAGGTGAAAGGAGGATGGAATGAATATTATTAAGAGAGCGATAGGCATTAGGCAACAGTTGAGGTGAATAAATAAGGATTTGGGCGTTGCTTTGCTGCTATGCCTTTTGGAACCACTGATATGTATCAGAGCAGCATTGGCGCACAACGCCTCGCATACCGCTCTCAGATATCGAACTTGGTCAAAGCTGGTCTCATCAACCAAGCCATCCACCTGTTCGACCAAATGACCCAATCTAATTGCCGCGTCTTCAGCGTCGACTACAACCGCTTCATCGGTGTCCTCCTCCGCCACTCCCGCCTCCACCTCGCCCACCACTACTACCGCCGCCACGTCATCCCTCGTGGCTTCTCCCTCCTCCCCTTCACCTACTCCCGCTTCATCTCCGCCCTCTGCTCCGCCCCCAACAACCTCCCCCTCATCCACAGCCTCCTCCTTGACATGGACGCACTCGGCTTCGTCCCCGACATTTGGGCCTTCAACGCCTACCTGTGCCTCTTATGTCGCGAAAATCGCTTAGAAACCGCCCTCGAACTATTTCACTCCATGCCTTCCAAGGGAAGAGAGCCCGACGTCGTTTCTTACACTATCATCGTTGACGCGTTGTGCAAAGCTAAACGCTTTGACGAGGCTGCTAGGGTTTGGCGTCGTTTGATTGACAAGGGGTTGAGCCCTGATTATAAAGCCTGTGTTGCTCTTGTTGTTGGTTTGTGCGGTGGGGGGCGTGTTGATTTGGCTTATGACCTTGTTGTTGGTGTCATCAAGGGTGGGCTGAGGGTTAATATCCTAGTTTATAATGCTTTGGTTGATGGGTTTTGTAGGATGGGGAGGGTTGATAAGGCCATCAAGATTAAGGCATTTATGAGCCGGAATGGCTGTGGACCGGATTTGGTTACTTATAACATCCTGTTGAATTACTGTTGTGATGAGGGGATGGTGGATGAGGCCGTGAGGTTGGTAGAGACCATGGAGAGGAGCGGGGTGGAGCCGGATTTGTATAGCTATAACGAGCTGTTGAAGGGTTTCTGCAAGGCAAATATGGTGGATAGGGCTTATTTAATGATGGTGAAGAGGATGCAGATGAAAGGGGTGTGTGATGTTGTTTCGTATAATACTTTGATTACAGCATTTTGTAAGGCACGCCAAACTAGGAGGGGTTATGAGTTGTTTGAGGAGATGTGTGGGAAAGGGATTAGGCCAGACATGGTGACGTTTAATATACTTGTAGATGCGTTTTTGAGAGAAGGGAGTACCCATGTGGTTAAGAAGCTGCTTGATGAAATGACAAAGAGGGGTGTTCTTCCTGATCGAATATTCTATACGGCAATAGTTGATCATCTGTGCAAGACTGGGAAGGTTGATATGGCTCATAGTGTTTTTCGTGACATGGAGGAGAATGGGGTAAATCCGGATGTCATCTCGTACAATGCACTTGTAAATGGGTTTTGTAAGACTTCTAGAGTTATGAATGCCATGCACCTATATGATGAAATGCAGAAGAAAGGTTTGTACCCTGACGAGGTAACTTTCAAGTTGATAGTTGGAGGGCTTATAAGGGGGAAAAAGCTTTCACTGGCCTGTAGGGTTTGGGATCATATGATGGAGAAAGGCTTTACACTTGACAGACATCTTTCTGAGACTCTAGTCAATGCCATTCAATCAAGTGATGACACACAATGACATAGTTCGTGTTTTGATCCTCTCAAATTCATCACCTTTCTTTCAAATGGGGAAACCTGACTTAAAACGTTTTTCTGGATATCATATGCAAAGGCTTAGCAAACCTGACCTGAAACGTTTTCTGCAGGTAATGACACCTATAAATTGGTTTATCCTATTTTTATGATGCTCATGGTGCAATCCCATACCTTTATGTGTTTCTGCTCCTATATACGTAGGTGCTGTGTAACATACTACTAATTCACAGGCCAGCTTCTGATAAAGGATCCATACAGAGGGCAGTGCTGTAATGGTTTCTTGCTACCAGGGGAAGTAATGGTATCCAAGTTTTGTTTCATATTGTCAACAGACTATTCACTTGGTGGATTGTATTTGTCAAATACAATAGAGCATTCATTTACTTTTGGCAACTGTTATACATTGAGAGCTATGGGTTTGTTTCTCACCTAGCACAACTAATATCAGTAATTGATGACTTGGTTGGAATCACTCCAGTTGCCTATTCAAATCTCAGTTGTTGTTGCTTCAGAGTTCATATTGAGGGTGGCTTTGAGTTAGCCTTATGCTGTCTTGATACTATTTGAGTAAACCTTTGACCAGTGGCAGCTCAGTTCAGATTGACTCATGTCCAGCCTTGCATAGCAGAAACATTGATGATGAGCATGTTATGTTAGTTTATGGTTCTAACTATTAATAATAGTATAGCACCCTTCTTGGGATAACAACTCCTTCATGTTGGTAAAAAGATGTCTTATTTCACCAAGATGATGTTTGTGGTTGCAGAGCATAGTTTAAACTATGAAGATTTGCTTTCATTGGTGATCTCGCTCTGGTGTGGCTTATGCCTAGTTCCTTGCTACTTTGCTGCCTATCCTAGCAAATTGTTGAACAATAAACTCAGGTTTCATACCACAAGCATTCTGGAACCTTTTTTAACAGATCATCGGTTTACTATTTGTGTATGTCTAGACACATGTAACTCTGGAGAATTGTGGATGTGGAAAAAAGATTCACTAGGTAGCCTTGTTAGGTTTCAAGATTCAAATTTATTAGTTTCTGAAAAACTGTGATGCTGGCACAAATTATGCATGGCTTCTGAGATTTGGATTAGCATACAAGAATACATATTTGTAGGATTATACTGTTACAAATTTCAACTTGTCTGACCTTTATTAGCATTATTTTCTGCTAAATTATGATGCTTCTGCCTGTATCTGCAGCATGGAACTTCAAGCTTCTCCAAAGAAATGTCACCGTGGTTATCCAAAGTATGTTTCTACTCCTTTAATTTCAGCACATTCTTTTATTAGAGAGCCATGACATTAAATATGATTTTGTCCACTTATGCCCTTGCTAGCTCCTATATGAAACAAAACAAACAAAATGATGTAAGAGAAAAAAATGGATGCATAAATCATTCAAAGGTTGCATAGTGTTTCTAAAGGCTGCTGAATCAATGGAGACTGACCGGAAACTGCCATATTCTATGTTACTTGGTAAACTTTCATTTTTGTTGGTGGACTAGTTTATAGTGTGCATTTATGCAAGAGAATCTTATATTAAAATAACACTTTCTGCAATTGTTACATTTACTTAGATAACGTCACAGTGATGTGTATTATCCGTAGTTGTATTGAACCTGAGGAGTCAGAACATGGTTTTACTGCAACTTTGATTATATGTATTTTTTTTGTGTGGTATCAGTCCGCATACCTTTCACATGTCTATGAAACAATAAGTTCCATAATCGTTATTTTTTATATAATGATATTAATGTAACAGAATATTAGCGACACACTCTTTCTGACACACTTTCTTTTAACACTCTTTTTATGATTGACTGAAATTTATTAAAAATCATTCATTTTAGCAGGTCCTACTTCTAAATCAGGAGAGAGAGCTATTAAATGAGAAATGTGACCCACAAAAATTAGTGATTTCAATAAATTTCAACTAATCATAAAAAGAATGTTAGAAAGTGTCACAGATTGTGTCGCTAGCATTTCTTGTTAATGTATCCTGGTTGGCTGGTTCATTGCATGCTGGTATTTCCTTGCCTATATATTCTATCCAAGACAATGTTACACCAGCTGAAGAACAACTACAACCAGCATAACAAGCAATTTGCAGATTGGTTTGATGGAAAATTGGAGAAGAAATAGAAAGGAGGGCAAAAAGAAAGTACAAATGAAGGACATGCGTCTGGACTCCTGATAATTTCCATATATAAATGTAAATGAATCATCTAGGGTCCACCATCCAAGCAACTTCTGCAGTATGAAAGAATAATTGGAAGTAGTTAATAAAATGCCATGGTGGTGGCTAAACGTCAGAATATGCACTGTATTAGGAAACTAATTTCAAAACTACTACATCTTAGAATTAGTTTGAAAAAGTGTAGTATTGAAACTGAGTTGACAAATTCTTTCTGCATTCATTTACTCACTCTCTTCACCGTGTATTTCTCAAAGATTTTCATTTCAATAATAAATCTTTCTCCAACATGTGGTATCTAAAGTTCTTCATTTACACATATTACACCAATTTTAGAAACCCAGCTTTATTGAGAATCCATTTCTAATACGATCCCATGTCTTCAAAATGAAATTGGACTTCAACTTGCCTGAATATAGGATTTCAGAAGAAATAGATTTTTCTCTCCAGTATTGAACATCATTAGACCTGGAATAATTAAAGGCTTGGTTTTATACTTTTAGTCATAAAATTTTGTGACAAATTTATAGATGACACCATCTTTTGCCCTGTAAGTTCTCAATTGTAACTAAGTTTGGCTAAAGGCTTCCAGCATTTCTTGAGTTGCAGGCTTCTTGTTGAATTGCTAAATTCAGTCCATTTTTAGTTGAAGTTTTTTACTTTTTAGACACTTTGCATTTGAATTCTGTACTTTCATTGACTTCCAGTGCTTGAATGTTGGGCATCTAAAGAATATCCGTATCATGTCTTCATTCTGTTGTAATTTCTACTTTTTAGATACTTTACATGTGAAGAATGGGAACTTTTTTTTAAGTTGTACTCAACTACTCATACTTGGTATAGGTACACATTGGGCACGATTGAGCACTTATAAATTTTTCTTTAAAAAATGGGTATGCAGCTTGGATGACTCTGATTTGACAACGTGTGGCTTGGGGTATGGTTAGAGCTAGATCATTTTCAATTAAAATAACGGATTTGCCTCTTTTCTTTCAATTTGCCTATTTTTATTTATTTCTCTACTCAATGAAGATCATTTTTCTTTCCTTCTGACATGTGACATGTAAATTTATTTATTTTTCTTTTATTATAAATGTTTTCACAAAAATCTGCAGATATTTATGCTGTGTTTTGAATTGGATGTTTTTTAAAAATTACATTAGCAATCTCATACCCATATCTGTACTGGGTACCGGTACCATACACATTACCACGCAACATATTACACCTTGAATTCTATGATTTCATATTGTTAGAGCTTATGCTTTTTAAGGTTCTAAATTTGACAAGTGTCTTTTGAGTTTTAATTTGTTAACGTGATTTCCTTTAAAAAGAGATGCGTTGGTCATTAAAAACAAGGACAACCTGGTGCTACGTAGCTCCAGCCATGATTGGGTTCAGGGAAGGGTTGGAACCATTAAAAACTAGCATAAGTTTTTTACAGTCTTCGGATAGCCTTTTCTCTCTCTTTTGAACTAGGTCATTCTCTTTACCGTAGTAGAAAAACAGGGATATATCGGTCTGAATCAAATTCCTGCTTCAGTTTGATTTTCAATTGGTTTCTTTACTTGTTTTCATTTATAGTGATTTGAATTGATCTAATGACGGTATAAGGCTATTTTTTGAGTCTCAAGGTACCAATTTTGTTGTCAAAATTTACGATTTCAAGCCGATAATTCCAATTCCTGGATCTTGCTATTGAATATGAATTTAATTTTAAAAGATTTACTTTTACCTTTTTTTTATTCGTCTCTGCTTAATTAGGAATTGTAGTTTATCAGGCGAGATGTCTTATATATGATTTATCCCGTCACAGTTCAATGTAAGAATGGAGGAGTTAGAATGCTAACTATTGACATTTGGTCATGAAATTTTACCATTTGGGTCTTCGTAGTTTATTTATGTGTTTGGCATATTACATTACTTACATCTGTTCTGGAGTGAGGGGGAGTAAATGGAAGAAGTGTTGAAAAGAAACAAAATGGAGAAAAGCTCTTGCTGAACGTTGAATGGCCTGTCTGCATCTAGGACTATTAACAATATATCTGATCTGATCAGACCTTGGAAAATATAGAAAATTAAAGGCAACATAAAACCTTGACTTTAGCTTCTCTATTTAATTTATAATTTCAGAAAATAACATCCACCTCCATTTCAAAATTTGGAGAAAATTCCTTCTAACTACTGAATTGAGGCATTACTAAAGTGACGTGAGCCTGGGGAATTGATGTTAGCCAATTAATTTACGTACTTTTCTGTAGTTCTTTAGCTATTGTATAATTTAACTTTTTGCTTAGTCATTCCATTCTACATCAAATTAAATGTCTCATACTTTTGAACTTTGGTTCTTTCTATTGTTGAGGGTGCGGTGGCTGATGGGGGGGTGCTGTTTGGTAAATCTATTTAAAATTATAGCCTCCTTTCTTCAGTTGCTGGAAAAGTTTAAAAAAATGCAAATGCACCTGAAGTTCATCAACGCAATTTAAGCTGTCACCGATAAAATGAGTGTTATACCTTTCATTTTTGCAAATTTTGAAATAGTTTCTCATCTATTTATCCCTTTTTACTGAGATGAGTATGTCAAGGCTGTTTTTATAATTTATATTGCTTTATTAATATCGATTTCTTTAAAATATATCGAATGTTGACTCAACGAGTTCCTGTCTTCAATCGGCTGTTCTCAACTTTTTGAAGTACCCAAACTTGCAGTCTGTGTGTTTGGGGTCCACCGTCCACGTATTTTGGACCAAAGCAGGGGAAAGGTATCTTCCACAGTCTGTCTGTGTGCATTTAAATTGTGGTAGAAGAAACTGAAAGTGTTTGAGAGTTAGAATGTATGTGTTCGCCTTGCATGATCAGGTCTTTTCGGTAACCTTTTTTAACAATTTGAAGGGATTTTATAATCAATTTTGAAATCTTCATAATCCAAGAATCTATGGCATCTGTAAATTCACACAGGATCACTTGTTCTCAAATGTGGATTCAAATTCTCTATATTATAGGCAATAATAAGGTCGGCAACTCACTTATAAGTTACACCCATCCACTCAATGCTTGAGCTAAGCTTGGCATCCATAAGTGATACATGTTCACTTTCTGCTTCAAAAACTCACATCGGGTGTTAATATTTAAAATAAAGAATAGAAACATTTTGCCCCACTTAAGTGGCTTATGTTTGATTCTTTGCCTTTATATGAATCATCCTTGAAGTTCCCATGAAGTCATTCTCATTCCCTTATATACTTTAATTTTTGTTTTAGGCTTGATTTGTCCTCGTTTCCATTAGCTTAATAACATTCCAATATCACTGCGTTTCTGTTTCTCTTCATTTTCCTCATACATTTTTCCACAACCACCATGTCTCGTCGAGAAACCAACCCTCATTTTTCTAGACCATCACAACCTGAATATGTCGCAGATGATTATCCACTTGTGCCACGCCGAAAACGCCGAGGCCAACCATCCACACAAGGAGCTGTGCCTGTGCCTGTGCCTATACCAGATGTATTGCCACCTGAGCATGAAGATCGTGTTCCATTACGAACACGACCTCAGCATGCAGACCATTCACCATTGCAACCTGCGCTAGAAGATCATCCACACCCACCACCTATTCTTCAAGAGCCACGCCGTGGCAAATCACAACAAAGAAGTCCAAGTAAACAATCAACAAATCAAGGTTTTCGACCAGTTAAGTCTAAGGTAAATTTTCAAGAACCAACTCCCTCGGCTGATGTCCCGCCTCCGCCACCACCGCCACCGCAGGACTATCCCCCTGAGCCTCGGCAGCAGCCACGCCGCGATCCTCGCCTCAGTGGTATAAAGTTGCCTAAGGAACAAAAGTCTCAACCTTTGACATGGTTAGGTGCTTGCTTGTGTGTAATATTTTGGCTTATCATAATCATAGGAGGCTTAATAGTCCTTATAGTGTACTTTGTTTTTCGGCCCCAAAGTCCTCGTTTTGATGTGTCTAGTGTGACCTTAAATGCTGCATACCTTGACCTTGGATATTTACTGAATGCTGATCTTACCATGCTGGCTAACTTCACAAATCCAAACAAGAAGGTTCATGTGGACTTCAGCTCAGTGATCATTTATCTCTACTATGGAAGTACCCTTATTGCCACTCAATATGTTGAGCCTTTCTCTGCTGCAAGGCTTCAATCAAGGTTTGCATATATCCATATGGTCTCTAGTCAAGTTCAGCTGCCACTAAGAGAGAGCCAGCGGCTTGTGAAGCAAATGGAAGGCAATGGCGTTATTCTTGAAGTTAGGGGAGTTTTCCGTGCAAGGTCTAAATTGGGAAGCATCTTAAGGTATTCATATAATCTTTATGGTCGTTGCAGCGTCATGCTAACACGCCCTCCTGACGGCATTTTGCTCAAAAAGAAGTGCAGAACAAAGCGCTGAAGCAATAATTTAGAACCGCGTATGATTCTACATGCTATTGGTATTCTTTTTTTTAGTCCTTGAGATTTGGGGGATTTTGGTTTTCTTAATTTGCCTATTCCTCCTGAAAATAACATCTTTCAAGGTTAACCTTTCTTTTTTCCTCCCCACTACATTTAGTTTTGTAAACCAGAATTTGTATCTTTTTTTTTTTTCTTCTCGAGAATTATTAGAGATTGTTTATTATAAACCAATAGCAACTTCCTTAAACATTAGTTCATACCATTAAGTAGTAACAGTTTCTTAAGGATCCGTGGCCTTTTTAAGTTTTCACGCCAAGTATGATCAATCGTGTTCAGTGGCCAATCAATATCAAATCCACAATTTAAGGAGACTTTAATTTAATGTGACATGTGTAGCTAATGGCCAGAGATTGATTGCTACAACTTTTATCTTATCCCGTAAGGCACAGACCAATTGGTCCAAGATTTGTCCTGAAAAGTGAAATGCTTATACATTACATTTTTATCGTACCAAATTAGGCAGCGAAAAATAGGGAGCGTATGACATGACAAGCTCCAAGTTTAATTAGTGCTCCACCATCATGCCTCAGCCACCGTTGCAAGTTCACTGCAAAATTTAGCGCGTTTGGTTTTCACGGATGTGAATTTTAGAAATTAATAATTATAGCTTCTACAGTCCAAATGCTGTTCCTCTATTCTCAACGTACCAAAACATGCTAATCTATACCAACACCAACCCGAGAGCACCGTCGCTGGTGTTGTGCTGGGACTTGAGATGGGTCATAAATTATGTTTAAAACATTACTACCTTTTAAAAAGATAGTTCCAACAATGAATTGTCTACACCTAAGAAGCGAAGTGTAAACAACATATTTTGCCATTAAACCAACCCCTATCCCATCATTCCCAAAACTGATAAAAAAAGCCTAACTCCCGGCTAAAAGAGTTAGAAAAATACAACAGAAATTCCATCAATAAATCAATATTCAACACTATCAAAGTTACCAGTTTTACTGTGTAAACTACTCCAGCCTTAGCAACACCTCGTGAAACTGATTTGGATACATGATTCTTGTGGATGTCATTCACTCGTTCAGAAACTGTGACATTAATCCTTGGTATGATTTGATTTAATCATTATCTGTGGAATTTTTTATAATAGTTAATGTATGATTGCTTTACAAGGATAAACATCATAAAACATGAGTTGTGCAAGTTGTTGGCTAACCAGTTTCAGAGCCTTCAAAAGTTCAACTTAGTCAAGCATGTCCCTGAACAGAACTCCCTTTACATGCAAAACCAGATAATAATACCTAATGTACATGTTTTGATTCCCTGAAAAATTTAGTCTAATAATTTCTGCCACTAGATGATTATACTTGAAACAAAAAATAAATTGCTTTAATTATATTTTCTCCTTTGGAATATGTGTGATTTTCGCAAACTATTTTTTTTTCCAAGCCAATCCATTGAGTCACGTTGAATGCTAGTGAACCATGAAAGAAAGATTGATGTTTAACGGGCTTTGGGAAGTGGGAAAGTGAGAAAACAAACACTCATATAAGTTTCTTTATTTTTAAAATTTACCAAATTTAATCTTGTCATTAATTTTCTTTTAGTTAAAACTTTGAAATACTTGAGGGTTTAAGATGGAATTGGGATATAACGTAATTTTAAAAATAAGAATTTAGTAAAATCTTAATAAATTTTGAAAGAATTTATATGATGAAAATAAGATTTGAAGAGAGAAAATTTTGAGTTCTTATTTTATTTTATTTTGAGCAAAATTTGATGTTTTAATTGGTAAGTTTGGAATAAAAGACAGTTTAATCAAATTCAATTTGTTAACATTTTGATTTGAAAATAAGATTTTTAGAATTTTAGATAAAAAGACTAAATTTACAAAATTTTAAAAATAAATTTACTCAATTGATTAAAAAAATTTGAGATTACAATTATAACCTATATGAGAGAGTGAAAGTATAATTAAGCAAAATAAATTATGAAATTGATACATAGACACCTTAATATTGTAAACACTTATTTGACATTTTTAATTTTTCAATCTCTTTTTTTATATCATATTTATTATCTAAGGTTTATTCCTTTTCTTTCTTTTTTTGTATTTTTACTTTTAATTCCTAGTATAAATTTTGCTTAGTCAAAATTTTTAAACTTTTTTCCTATTTTTTAATTTTTTTCATCAAGTAACAACGTTATTAATAATATTTCTAATAATTTATCATATAATCAAAAAATATGATAGAACGACTAAGTGTATTTTTTTCTTTTTGTAAATTATATTTTTAATTTTTTATTAATTAATTTAATGTCATTATTTGTTATGAACAAATGAGAAATTAAAATATAATTTATCCAAAAAAATTATCAATGACTATTTCGTTAAATTTTTTAATAACATAAAAATTATTGGACCACCAATGTACCAGTTAACACTATTACAAAAAGTTTAAGAATTTTGACTGGTTATAGTTTAGATTAAAGACTAAAAACATAAATATAAAATATAGAGATTAAAAAATAATAAATTGTACTTTTTTATACAATTATCACTTCTCTCTATACGTAGATGAGGTTTGAGGTGTCTACAAATCATTTCACTTAAATTATAGTTTGTAGAAGAATGTGACAGTAGTCAATCTAAAATTTAAAGATCCTTCATGTAAAAACTTTTTTACTTTACTCCAAAACTAGTTACTATCAAGAGTTGGAAAGGAAGACAATGATAAGGGTTTGACTAGGATGAATTATACTTGGTATGTTAGAGTGAATGGATTTGTTATCCGCAAAAGTAAGATGTTGAGAAACTCCAATGGAAAACCATTGCAACAAATTTTTGTATCTCACAAGCAAGATTTTCATGAAGATAGGGGTTTAACACCGAATAAGCGAAAGCGAGATCCCAAGCCTGAAATAAGATGTGGGTGTGAAGCTAAATTTTGTGTGCATATTGATTGTTATTCACAACTATGGTATGTCACATGTTTTCATGATAACTATAACCATGATTTATTGCATCATATGCATTTTGGAATGGTACCTAGTCATAGAAGAATGGAGGGTTGTGATATCATGCAAATGAACAGCTTTCGGAAGGCAAGGATTATTCCAGCTGACATTTATAATTCATTTGCTAGTCAATAAGGAGGCTATCCAAATGTACGCTCTTGGAAGAGAGACTTGTACAATGAAATTGACAAACAAAGGCGATTACAAGGATCAGATGGTGTAAATGCTATAGAATATTCGTGGTGGTTGACATTGAATGATCCACTTATGTTTGTGCAACATAGAGGACGTGGAGGATAGAGCAGAGCATGTATTTTAGTATGATGGGAGGAGCCAATTGGATTATCAAGTTTTTGGTGATGTTCTTATGTTTAATGCGACATACAGTAAAAATAAGTACCGATGTCCTGTAGTTATATTCTCAGGTGTGAACAATCACAATCAGACAATAATATTTGCAACTGCGGTCATTGCAAATGAAACAGAAGATACATATGTATGATTACTTGAGCAATTCACGGAGGCAATGAAAGGAAAGTCTCCTCTGTAATCACTAATGGAGACATGGCTATGAGAAATTCCATTAAAAAGGTGTTTCCAAGTTCTCATCATCGACTTTGTGCGTGGCACTTGATGTGTAATGTGACTAGCAATGTTGGAATTCCTACATTTGTTTCTGAATTTGAAAATTGTATATCTTGTGATTATAGTATTGGAGAATTGAAAAAAAAAAAAGTAGAATGTAATTGTTTCTGAACATGGGTTATAGGAGAATAAGCGGGTAAATGAAATATATGAGAAAAGGGAAATGTGGGCTACAACGTATATTCGAGGAAGTTTCTTTGCTGGTTTGAGAACAACTTCTCAATGTGAGGGGTTACATGCCCAACTTGGTAAATTTGTACGCTCACTATATAATTTGACTGAGTTTGTAGAGCATTTTCAACTCCTCCTTCATGATATGCGGGATAAAGAAATGGAGGCAAATTTCATAACCTTGAAAGGTTTGGGGCAAAGTTGTTCATAAGGCAGATATTTAATCTTTTTCATGTAGTTCGGCGTCGTTCATCCCTTACTAGAGTTGTTGATTGTAGAGAGACATTTGACCACATAATCTACAAGGTTGTGAGGTACGGAGTGTTAAGGAAGGTGTGGTGTGTCTCACATTTACCATCAGATATGGATTTCAAATGTTCGTGTCAGAGGATGGAGTCATTTGGTTTACCATGTGTTCATATTCATGTTGTATTGGTACATCTTAACACAGATGAGTTCCCAAGTGTCTTGTGTTGGATAGATGGAGTAAGTGTGTGAAAGACAGGTTAGTTGGCCTGAAGAGTGATGATTCAAGTTTTTGGGATTCTTTTGTTATTGCTAGATATGTATGGTTGCTAAATGCATGTAGGGAGTTTTGTACATTGGCATGCCAAACTGCAGATGATTTTACTTATACAAGAGAAAAAATTAGTAATGAAGTGAAGTTTTTGACAGAGAAAAATGTAAAAAATGTTGGTCCTAGCGAGAAAAAATGTAGGTCCAAAAGTTAAACCCATATATTGCTAGATTTCTTCAAATCTAGTCAAAGTTTAAAGACTGAGTGAAGATATGACCCGCTTGAGGAACATTTTTAGAAAACCTTCATCTGCAAAATAAAATATGTCTGGATCTATTTGGTACGAGTAAAACAAAGGTAAAAAAATAATTAACTTTATTAGTAAAATTGTATTGAATCTACTTTGATAATAAAACAAAGATTGACAACTGAATATTGTCCAACGAGGTTGAAATCACACTAGCTTATAGAGATTTGACAGGTTGAGTGGGTCTTGTTCCACCTGTTCCAAAATAAACTTGTTACGGAGGTTGACGAGCCTAAAGGTGAGTTTGGTTTGGATAAAACTTAAAAGTGTGAAAAATAAAAGTAAAAAAAGATAAAAAGAATGGAAAGTGAAAAAAGAGAGAGGTTTGAAATATTTTCAGATAGATATATATAACATAATAAAAAATACAAATAATAAATATTATTAATAATAATAAATAACATTTTTTTTCTTATCTATTAAACTATTTTAATTCAAATCTTTTTTTTTTAACTCTCTTTCACTTCAACTGAATAATTTTATTTTTCACCCTCTATCTATTTTATTTCATTTTTTTTTCATTCTTTTTTTTTTCATATTTTTATTTTTTTCTTTTTTCACGACCAAACACAAGCTTAACTCCGTAAAAACCCTATTTGCTAAATGGAAGAATTGGGCATACAGAAGACGCTGACAAAGGTGTAACTCACTCAGTGGCAATTAGGCACCTTCCCGTGGACATGTATAAAGTCTTTCATTGACCAACCATATCTATACTTTTCCGTGAGTGTAATGTAATGACAGTATATTTGTGGATCGCTTTCATGAAATGGTCGTATAAAACAACCAAATTGCATTAGTAAGTGTGGATTGCTTTTATGAAATGATCGTATAAAACAACCAAATTGCAATAGCAAGTTACTCAAGCCAGAAGCAGCTGCAACATGAAGGGAAACAGCTCATCTGATGTGTGAAAACCTCTAAAGTGAATAGGTGAAGATGCATTTTATGTTAATTGAAGTGTTTGGTGAACTTAACCTACATTAATTCAAAAGTTAACACATCCTCACTTGTATACTTCAGAGACTTTCTCACTTTACAGGAGCCTAACGCTGAATCAATAACCACCATAGCTGCATTTTAAGAGATGGTGGAACATGTTGATGGCATGGTATAAACTACAATTTGTAATATAAATTTGAAGAAATCAACATAAATACACCAGAAAAAACAAAAAAAGGCCCAATTATAAGAGAGGTTCGGAAAGTTCCATTTCGTTAGAAGCGTCCTGTTGTGTATCAGGTCGCTGCTGAAATCCAACAAAGTCCATGCCAAGCCACTGCCACGGCCAACACACATATCTAGGCCGATTACGGCTCCTTGAATCTTCCCTGTTCTCAAACTCTTCGAGCTGATGAGTAAGCTCCTCAACTCTGTCTCTTAGTCTAGATGACCTCAAGTCTGCTAACTTGAGAGACTTTTCTGCTGCATCTCTAGCTGCCATGGCAGCCGCAGCTGTCTCTTCTTTAAATTTTAGTTTCTTCTCTGATTCTAACATGGACTGCTTTGCCTCTTCAAGTTCCTGCTTAAGTGCTGACAACTGCAGATTTGCAGACAGCAATTATGACTAGGAACATTCAATAAAAAAATCCAACAGCAGTGAAAAAAATCCATCAACAGGTGGCTTTATATGATCTCAACTTAAAATATCAACTTGCTGTAGTTACAGCAATAAAATTTTCAGTGCTAGAGAGCAAAGGGAGCAGCAAAGGGAGCATCAGACAGTGAATACTTGAAAAATTATTGCAGTAACAGAATTCAGGGAAAAAAGATGTCATTAGTGGTAGATATAAAACCTCCCTTCAACTAAAAACTCAAGCTGTTTGATTTGAGAAATCATTAAAAAAATTGAAAATAAGGTGACAGTTTTATGATTAAAAGTAAAAAACAGAAAAAAATTTCACAAACCAAACAGCTACTTAAATTTTTGGGTTAATTAGCTCATGACATGGTGTACTAGAGTCTATGGCTATAGGATCTAGAGTTTGACTTTCCTTTTCCCCGTTCTACTAAATAAAAAGTGAAAATTTAAATTTCAGCTAAAGGGGGTAGGATGAACGATAGCTCTTAGGTATCAGAGACATGACATGCAAAAAAGGGACACGGAATGGAGGAATAGTAGAATCCACAGGGCTTTCACTCCAGCCATGGTCATGTGAACTATTCTTATTGGTCATTATGAAAAGCATGAACTAGCTTGCCTTATGCTTATTTATACACAAAAACATAACTCTAACAACTAATTGGGTAGCATTTGCAACCATCATAACCATACAAACAACTAACTGGATTCAGTCAGAACAAACTAACAACAACCGTTTTCACACAATCATTTAGCTCTTCTCCCTGAGATTCCTATCAGTCAGCCTGCACATTATCCACACTATAGGCCCAAAGGGTTCTTGCATGAGGGTACACATTAGATATAAAATTATTCATTTGCTTCCATCCAACAGCTAAAGCTTTTGAGATAGTTGGTTCATGACCATTACCAGCTACTAGCTAATATGTCAAAGGCACATTTGTTTTAATGTTTAGTAGAATTGTTTTTGATAAAATTAATTTGGAACCGATGAACATAATTAGGATGTGTCCAAATTCATCTGTCATAAATTTATATTGGAACATGAGTTTTTCTTTGGAAAGTTTGAGAATTGATTTTTCACACAAAAACAAATGGGCTTAATTAAATGTAAATTTTCAATTCCACCATTCACTACCGCACAATCAAAGTTGGACTTGAAAAAATCATAAATTTAATTTTAAATGCATTAAACTCTCAGAATACTTGGGCACAACTGAAATTTTCTTTTTGGTCACGTCCTCCAAATATAGCAAACGTGTCAACAAATATTGGTAACAGATAGGCAGATAGCATACCTGTGCCACAAATTCTTGTTCAACGCCTCTGCCTGCAGCAGCTTCTTGCTCTGCAGCCACTTTCCATCTGTTAATTTCTTCTTCAGCAGCAGCAATGTCCATCATTAGCCCCTCAATCTACATTACAAATAGGCCAAGTTGTTACTTTGTGACAAAGAAGTACGAAGTACAAACAACCAAATGTCCCTTACAAATTATCCACAGCATAGGATACATAACAAAGTTCTATGTTCAACAATATACACAGGTAAAAGATAAAACTGTCCATGGTTAAGGAACTGGATCAAATTATACTTATATAAAACAAATTTAAGCTTACATTTTCATTTGCCACTCTCTCCTTCTCTTCAAGTTCCTCTATCCGATGCATTCTGTGGTCAAACTCCTTGGCCTGAGCTTCTATATGCTGCTTAAGTAAGCTCAACTCTGCCCTTAATGCAGTTAAGCAATATGCAAACACAAAATTTTATGATGTCAACACAACTGGAAATTGTAAATATGCAAGTTATTCAGTTGACTGTCAGTAGTATCATGGGTATGATTTTCATTTGTCAAACTTTAAATAGACAAATAGCAAACTACTGTGCATTTAATTCTGATGTTAAGTACCTTAATTCACCCACAGTATGCTTCAGCTCAATGATCTCGAGCTGAGATACCTTAACAACATCCTCCAAAGCACCAGCCTGCACAGAATGAGTGCATAAAGAATTTCATCAAGGAGTATTCAAAATACAAACTAAGATAAAACAGCAAGTTTCATTAAAAGCTAGAAAGAGAAATGAATGCTTAACCAAGGAGCATATTTCATCCTCTTCTTTTTCTGTTGTATCCGACTTGTCATTTGAAGCTGCAACCTTTCCATCTCCAAGAAGCTTACTAAATTTGACATCTATCCCGGCCTCCCTCAACCCATTCTCCGCAGCTTGAAACAGCTCACTCTTTCTAGAAGACGGATCAATTGCCATCCTCTTAGACAAAGCACTCCTAAGCAAAGAACCAATTTGATCCTTCTCCCTAACCAACCGAGACACCGACTCATCTAAACTCTTAATCTCACGATCCTTCTCCTCAAGCACATCCCTAGCTTTCTGAACAACAATCTTAGTCAACTCATATATGGACTCCATCCCAGCCAAGGAGGCACGAATATTCTCCTCAACATCTGTTTCTTGCGGGACAAACAACGATTCAGACAGCTCCTCAGTGCCGCTATCATCAAGTATCTTAACAACATTGCAAATCTGGTTATGAATTTTGGAAACAAAACTTAACTGATCAATCAACAAAGGCCTTTGTGATTCCATTCGAGATTCCAACTTACTCAACTTGTCCTCGCACTCACAAACAAACTCCTTCAACTGCAAAGCCTCACTTTGCTCCTTACTCAAATTCTCCGAAACCTCATTCAGCCTCTGATCCCTAACAGCCAATTCCCTCTCCAAACCCTCAACAACAGAAACCTTCTTCGCAACCTCATCCCTCAAGCCACTGATCGTGGCTTCAAGCTGAGAAACCTCAATGGCAATCTCGTAATTCCGCTGCTCCATCTGCTCCCTCGCCTCGTTCCTAGCCTTCGCGGTCGCCTCGTTCTGCTTAAAAAGCTCCTCCACGATCTCGTTCGCGCGCTTGATGACGCCGTACGCCACCGCCGCCATGCCGGTGTATTTCTGCGACCGCGGCAACGGCAGCGCGTTTCCGGCGAAGCTGCTCACCTTCGCCGAGATCTTCTCCATGCCGGTGACGAGCATGTGGCTCGAATTCCCAATCTCCGATCGCAGCGCGTCGCGTTCCTTCGAAGTTTCTTCTAATTGCTTCGCCGTCTCTTCTTTCTCCCGAACGGCGTCGTCTCGCTGGCGACCGAACTCGTCGCGCTTCTTTATTGCCTCGTGTGCCAGCGCCTTCAATCGGTTGAACGAAACCTGCAATTCCGACTTCGTATTTTCTGCGGCGACGCGCGCTTGCCGCTCCCGATCGAGCTCCGCGAGAACCTCCCGGAGTTTCTCCAGGGAGGCGTCTTCCGGCAAGGGAGCGATCGGAATCGGATCGCCACCTTCGTCCTCGACGTCGCTGAGCACCGCATCGGCATCTAGGTCGCCGGCGCCGGCCATTTAATTTAATAACATATATATGATATAATAACTAATGGTGTGATAAACCCTAGAAATTGGAGCGAACCAAAAACACGGGAAGAGTAGGAAGTAGGAAGTATAATCTAATGTGAATTTGTCTTAGGTTTTGGTTTTTTGTTGCTGATGATTATAGATTGATGAAGAAACACCGCCACAACGTACCACCTACCAGTCAGCCTCTGAAGAATTTCGGAATTTCAGATTGAGAATTGATAATTTAGAATTTTCTCCAATTTTTGGAATTTCAATTCAAAAAATAGTGCTGCTGCCGTGTTAAAAACTTAAATTAAAAATGATTGATCGATTGTTTATGTCGTTTTTAATTGACGAATGTGGGTTAGTCAAGAAAATAAATAAATAAATAAATAGTAAATAAATAAGAAAGAAAGGAATATGGGTGGAGGTGGCGTGGAAGCGTATTTAACGGCGATGTGATTGGAAGGGCTAGATTTGGTTGTTAATTCAATGAATGTGATTGGGGAAGGGAAGATGATAATCGTAGGCGCGAGCCCAGAGGATTAGACTTTTGGAGTGATGGTAGTAGGTGGGAAGAAAGGAAGGAAACTTCCTTGCGAAGGATGGCGAGTGGCGACACGGAGACACAGACACACAGACTCTTCCAGGCGAATACAAGCGTGGGTCGTAATATCTACTAGACTATTACTATTTCATTTATTTATTTATCAATTCTAAAGAAAACTTGTTGATCAAAATTTTAATTTCATTATAATCATTTATTATATGTAGTTTTTTAATAATTATATTCAATAAATAAATTAAATTACTTATATTAATTTTATTTATAATATATGATTGATCATTTATTTTAATTTTTATATTTTATATTAAATTATAATATATCATTTATTATATAATTTTAATATTAAGTAATAG